>JAOXJP010013868.1:0-17657 GCA_025762735.1 Platanus orientalis | reverse complement strand
GTAAAAATTATAGTATTTATATTTTTAAAGTATTCTTTTAGTAAAAATTATAGTATTTTTAGTAAAAATTATACTAACATATTCTTTTAATAAAAATTATAGTATTTACATTTTAAGTAATAAAATTAATCTAAGTCATCTTTTAAAAATATTTTAAGTATTTTATACAAAATTTTTATTTATAGTATTTAATATATTTTAAAAAAATTTATTATTATTATTATTATTGTTATTTATTTATTTTTTTTTATGTTCGGCAACTGGAATATGTGTGGGACTGGTGCTGCCGAACACGATGCTACAATATCAAAATTTTTTTTTCTTAAAAAAAACCTATTTCAAAAAAGTAGAAACATAAATACATTCCTTACTTCGGGTGGATGTTGAGGTTGGTCTCCCGCCGCCTCGTCGTCGTTCACGGTTCAAGAAACGTAAGAAAAGATGAGAGAAAAATATATCTTTATGTAGGGAGAAAGAAGAAGGGAGGCAGAGAGCAATCCGTTTTCGAAGACAAATGAAGGGAGTGAGTGAGGGAGAAGGAAAATGAGGTGAGGTGTGGAGTTCTTACAGTTGGGTTGGGGAAGAAGAAGACTGGTGGATTTAGTAAAAATTGAGGTATAGGAGGGGGAGTTTACTGTGGAGAATGTGGTGTGGGGTAGGCTTTGGCTAAGGGTATTATGGGAAGTGCAGGAGGGGGAGTTAGAAAAAAGTGAGGTGGACTTAAAAAAGAAGGAAAATGAGGTGGACTTAGAAGAAACTGTAGCGGTAAAAAGTCCCGTTGTCTAAAACTGGATTGGCGAGGCCAACCGGCTGATTTCATGTTTACACGGATGACCCCTTAGAATGAACCGTACTTGCTTAAAATATTCATGACATCATAGGATTAACTTGGTCCCATCTGCTTGTCGACCCTTATAGCCAGTCTGGTACTGATAATTATTATGTTAATGTATCTTGTGATGAGGCTGAGGTGGCTCTCCATTATTGTAGCTTCGTTGTTTATTTGTGAGAATCATGTGCTTATCGTTTTCTCTTTATGATAGACTTGAACAGGTACATTGCAATGACCCTTATCTTCCAATGTACATAATTTTAATATAATCATTGACTGTAAGCCACTGAGCTGGAGGATCACATGAAGGGCCAAGTAATCATCCTAACAATCATGCCCCTCATATTTAGCCAAAAAAAAAAAAAGAAATAGTCATTTTGGATTAGAAGCCCTTAGAAAAAAAAAAAAGTCTCCTTTTACGGACAAAAAAGAACAAGGAATAAAATGGTAAATGCTACCAGCCGTTGGATTGGAATTGAAGGGATGTTAGGCCAATCTTCGGTAATCCTCCAATAAAAACATGCCATCTGTTTTGTAACCATTTTCAGGTCTCCTTTTACCAGATTCTTTCATCTGTTGAACTGGTTATCTTTTTTTCAAATTTAAATTCCTTCAGGATACGTATCTTGGTTATAATCGTATCACATTCCTATTTTTATGCACCACGTGGCTTAATTTTAGCCAAGTATTTTGGTGGTATTTTATGGTATAAATAGTGGGTTTTTTTTTCTTTCTGTTTTTAATTTTTGGGTCTTTTGTGGTTTTTTTTTTTTTTGGGTCATGTGGTACGCTCAAGTGCTTGAGCTGATTATTTAGGAAAGTAAACAAGTATACACTGTAGATGCAGAAAGGTGTGGAGATAACAACCCCTGAAATAGGAGAGAATTCATTTCAATATCATGTTGCAAAGTGTGTTAAATGGATTCCAATCAAACGATGAGGAGACAATTAATATTCTTGGTGTATGGATTCGATTAGAACATGAGAACCGGAACTGCAAACAAAAACACGTATAGTCTCAATCAGCGTGTGAAAAGCATGTAGCATCCTTATCTCACCTTGTTAGCACAAAAAAATTTGGTGCTTGGATGTGCCAGTGCCATGTGGACACAAATTTCTTTCTCATCTTTGAACATAGGTGCCGAGTCAGACCGTGAGATTGACTATTGTTTTCAGTCGTTTGATTCGTCACTAAATCAAGAGAGATCAGGCAATTACGAGAGAGAGGGTTTTTTCCTCTAAGAGTTCTTTTTGCCTCTAGATTAAGGATTTTATTAAAGTAAATGCCATGACAATGTTAGAAAAATAAAACTTGCTGAAATAATATTTATTTGTGAAATAAAAAACTTACAACATGTTTAAGACAACAACATATGACAAATGATGATAATAATGTCGTAATTTGGCACAATAATGACCCATGACAATGGTGGTGCTGTTGTAGTTATCTGGGGTTGTAATGTTGTTGTTATAACCAAAATATAGTGAAATTCTGTTACAATTTGTAGAAATGATGGTGATATTGTAACCTGTAGAAGAACTAAATCAACTCCAAATGGTGGATATGTGGTACAATCCCTGAAGGAATTAAATCAGACTCCAAAGGATGGAATGGTGATGTCATACTTGTAGAGGAACAAAATCAACTTTATGGATATGAGTTGAAACATATAGAGAAATTGAATTAACTCTAATAAGTTTTTCTGTAAGAAGAAACAAAGATAAAGGTTTCCTATGAAGGGGAAAGATAGGCTATGTTATGCTATGTTGAACTTGTGTGTTGGAGTTGTTCATTTTTTCTACATTCTGTTGCTATTTATAGACAAAATAGGTAGTTACATTCAATTATTAGTTGCTACTACATACCCTATGATTTGCAACATCGATCAACTATAGAAACCATCTATTAAATGCTCCTTTCACCACCTGTCCAGATAACTGTTTGCTCAAATTTCCTCCAATGTAATCTTGCAATCTGTTTGAATAACTACTTATTTTAAAGTTCTATCCATCATATTCTTTCATCTATAATTGATGTTAGAATTCTTCCAATGAAATTCTGCCATCTGTAATTGATGTCAGAATTCTTCCAATGAAGTTTTGCTATCTGTAACTAATGTCATAATTTTTTTAATGAAATTTCGTTATCTATTAGAATTCCTCCAATGACATCCTGTCAAGTGCCAAAATTCTTCTGGAATTCCTCTAATAATCTTCTGCCATCTGTCCTTATAACTGTCTTCATGGATAATGGTTTGACAACTCATCATATAACTAATTCTTCTGAAATCTTCCAATGGAAATAAGCCATCTGTCTGATAACTATCTTCATGGATAATGGCTTGACAACTCATTTAGTAACCAATTCTTTTGAAATCTTCTAATAGACATAAGTCATCTGTATGATAACTGACTTCATGGATAATGGCTTGACAACTCATTTAGTAACCAACTCTTTCAAAATCTTCCAATGGAAATAAGCCATCTATCTTGTAACCATTTTTCAAAGATTCCTCTTAATCATATTCTTTCACCTGTAGAATCAATTTTCTTTTTAAATTCAAATTCTTTTTAGGATAAGCATTTCTTATTCCATCTATTATACCGCCATGTGGCTCAATCTTAACCATTCATCTTGGTGGTAATTTTATAGTGTAAACACACCCGCTTAATTCTTGATTTGTTGTTTGGATCAAAGTGTTAAAAGTTGGATCCATCTCAAGGCAACTTATAATTTCTGCTTATTTGACTAAATCCAACTTTAGGGCTGGGCATTGGAAACAACATGTGTGTGTGTATGCATGTATGTAGAGACCTTAGAGAGAAATTCTATGATGTAGAGCATCTTGGGTTTGGGGCTATAAGACTTCTTGTCATGTCACATTTCCAGAATATTGGGACCTAACAATGACTATGTCCCCCATAATAGCTTGTCGATGTAGAATACATCACTATGATGGAATAGTTATTTTTAACCATTTGATTTACACACTGGCATTTTTGGAACTCTAATAGACCTTTTCACCCATGTTTAGGTGTTCATGGTAAAAATACATGGTTAACATCTTTTTGTTTAAGTTGTTATTGACATAATTTATCTCTTAGGTGCAACACATTCAATGGTGGGTCCCAATCCTCTAAAACATGAGAGATGTGGAGAGTTATGGGAAACCAATTGTTCTATGGTTCTATACCAATATGCTTAACACCTTCTCACATTATATTGTCTTGATCCATGAATCCCATTTAGCACCTCCTCATGTGATAGTTTCTCATTAAATCGCAATCTCGAATCTCTTGCACAAAATCTCTTTCTTATATATATACTCGGAGCCTACTTGACTACCTCAAATATAACAGATTTTAATGTAGGCGAGGGAGATGAGGCTGTAGAATTTATACAAAGGGGATTTAACCCTTACCCTCCATCCTAAAATGACTATGCTGCAGCCTTCCAAGCAATAGGACCTTGGATGATTAGGTTTGTAAGGGTTAGATAACTAAACAACTTTTAGATTTCTTTCCAAGTCACTTGATTGGCCCGAAAGTGCTAATTTGTATTTAAGCATCATCTTTGATGATGCCGAGACCTGGTGGAGTCAGACATCACCAGATGAATGTGCAGTTTGGCTGACTCTCAGATGGTCACTTGCACATAAGAAGAACAGAAAGGCACTGGTGTGGTACTGGCTGAGGACCCTCTAACGATCAAGTTAATAATACTCTAGAGAAAGAAGAGAGTTCTCAGGGAAAAATGTCCTTCCCTTTCTTCATAGATGGGGGACCTATTTATAGTGAGATGTGCAACCTTAATTTGGGATCCTGCGACATTCGGGGAAGAGATCGTCGGGATTTGGTTGTTGATTAATTAGTTGAGATTTTAGCTAGTCTGTTACGCTATATTCAGGGGACTATGATCTTCTAGCTATCATCCCGAGATCCTCGCAAAGGTTTTTGAAAAGATAATCCATTCCCCAGCTCACTTGATCGAGGATAATGATACGAAGGGGTTTACACCGAGACTGCTACCTAGCTAGACAATGCGGGTGGGTGTCTGGTTCGACTAGTTCGACTCGGAGTTGTGCCTTCCGACTGAGCGTTCATTGTCCCAAGTTAGGTTGTAACTTCCCGAGGATTCAGTCTTGGTCGGGAATAAGGGCTTGGTCAGGTTTAGAATTCTATCCTTATCAGTTGACCCCCAATTCTTGAGATCCTGCGTTTGGGGTGAAGGGAATTTGAATTGATTTTGGTTCCCGATACTTTTCAAATTTTGCAGTTATTATTTTAAAAGGCATTAAGGTTGTCTCAAGAATCAAAACATCGCATTTATTGCATCATTAGACAATAATCATTAAGTAACATCACCTTAAATGTCACGTCTGCATGTGTGAAGCCGACGTAGAGGGCTCTGATTTAGAGCACTTTAATCGTTAGGTTCGTCTCCCAGTCGTTAGTCACTTGTGTTTTCTACTTTCTTTCGGTACGCTTTCTCCTCCCTGTCTTTCATTTTCAAGATTTGTGTTTACTTCTTGAATTTCTCTAATTTCCTTGCCAGAATCTTTGTTTCTATCCAACCTGGATTGTACCGGCACCCCATTGGGCTTTCACATTGTCTGTCTTTGTGGATTTCTCGGGGTCCGGCAAAACCTAAGCCTCTTTGGCTTTGACCTTTATTTCCTTGATTTCGTTTTCTCTGAAGTCCTATCCTTTCTCGGGCCCTCGTTAAGTTTATTTTTTCCCTCGGCTGTATGGACGTTGTTTCCACTCATTCCGAGTCTTTGGATTGGAAGCCATAGTTAGTCTAGATAGGGTCCATCCCGATGACCCTGGTAAGGCCTCCCCTTCTTCCCGACCTTCTCGTCCCTTCATTGCCTTACGTTTTTCTTCAATTATCACTGATAAGCAACTCACTGTGTTTAGGGAGTTGTATGAATTTCCCGAGGGGGTTATCCTTTGGGCTCCCCAGGCACGCACGTACGAGGGTGTTGAGATCTTCCTTTTCAAATAGGCCTTGGCTAGTGGTCTTAGATTTCCAGTCGCTCACTTCATTAGGGAGCTACTCGACCATGTTGGCCTTGCCCCGGCCTAGCTAATGCCAAACTCCTAGAGGATTGTGCTTAGGTGCATGTTCCTTTAGGTTGCCTGTAGCGAGGGTCTGGACCACCTGACCATCCCATGATTTTTATTCTGCTACCAACTAGTTGAGAAGGAGCCAAGTTGGTGGTATTTTACCTCTCGAGACAATTCCCGTAACCTCATCACTGGTATTCCCACTTCTCACATTGGGAGTTCTGATTGTGGAACAACAAGACCGAGCAATGGGCAAGCTTTAGTAGGGCTTGGGGTGCTCCAGATCCCTCGGGTGAGTCTTTTTCCTTCTCACCCCTTTCTTTAAAAATTCTTGTAAGTTTGGTTCTCACCTTCCCCCTTTTTCTTGTTGTCTAGTTTTAGCCGAGTTGCTTCTATCTTGGCATGTGCTTTCCTGAATGCTTAAAGCCATTAGACACCCTGTCCACAACTACTTAGATTTGGTGACTGCGGAGGTCTTAAACTCCTTCCCCTTTCGCCTGAGGACCGTCAACTTAGAAAGTAGTGACTAGGGTGAGTTTGAGGGTACATGGACACCTTGCCCGAGAGAGGGTATTATTATTATTATTATTTGACTCAACATTTCTTCTTTTCCCTTTTTTACAAACTCTTCTAATCTTATTTTCTGTTAGTTTTGTAGGGATGAAGGATCCGCATATCAAGGACCTTTTGGGGAAGTCAAAAAATGCCTAGGCTGCGGCCAAGGGTGCCAAAGAGGGCGTTGTGCCTGGGGATTCCATTGTCCCTCCTTCTGTCAAGCGTTAGAGGGTTATTTCTTTATGGTCAGTCAAGCCAAAATCCTCCGGAGGTTCCTCTTCCTGCCTGGCCCCGACCGAGGTGATTCCTAAGGTGGTTGTTCTGCCTATGGCTCAACCCTCTACTTCCACTCCTCTGGCATCGGCCACCATAATCATTGACTTGGAGGAAACCAGGGGTGCTGATTCAGCCCCAGAGACATGGGCTAATTCGTCCACTCCTCAACCTTACAAGGGGAAAACCTTTTCCTTGAGTATTTTATAGATAATCCAGGGTTGGATTTTGAGCTCCTCTATCAATTCGTCCCTCAGGGTGACATTGAGAAGTTGAAGTCCTACATGGTGAGCTCCACCAACAAGAAGCTCGTCTGTGAGTTGGGTAAGGTACATATTATATTTATTATTTTTTAAGTCATCCTTTTGTAATGGTCTAACTCATTTCCTCTATTTTTGTAACTGTGGTCCCTTGTCATTGGGGACAACAATTCAGGCTTGCTTAAAGAGGAACCCGAGTTTGCTGAAGGATCCGGGACTGTTGGGGGATCTAGGACTGTTAAGTAACCTTCGACGACCGATGCTGAGAAGTTAACTACTCCCTGAGGCTCTCAGGCTTCCCCCTTCACTTTTTTTTTGGGTGGGGGTTAGTACACATACACCCTCTTGTAAAATTTCCTTAGTCAATGAAAGTTTGTCTTTGCTCAATTATGTGGTTATGGCTATCCCATGTCTCGAGCCTTAGTTATTCTCATGACTTGTTTATTCTACAAATATGGGCTATCGCAATTAGTCCCGGTTCAAGGTTTGGATCTTCTTCTTGACTTTTAACCATCCCGATGCCAGTCATCTTCGTGACTCTCGGCAATCCCGAGGCCAATTGTCCCCTTCTTGGAGTTGAATCATCTTTGTGACTCTCGGCCATAACAAGACCAGTCATCCCCTTCTTAGGGTTGATTCATCTTCGTGACTCTCGACCATCCCAAGACCAGTCGTCCCCTTCTTGGGGTTGGGCCATCTTCGTGACTCTCAACCATCTCGAGGACAATCGTCCCCTTCTTGGGGTTGAGTAATCTTCATGACTCTCAGCCATCTCGTGGCTGATTGTCCCCTTCTTAGGGTTAAGTCATCTTCACAACTCTCGGTCACCCTATGACCAGTCGCCCCCTTTGGGGTTGAGTCATCTTCATGACTCTCGGCTATCCCGAAGCCAATCGCCCCCTTTCGAGGTTGAGTCATCTTTGTGACTCTCGGCCATCCTGAGGCTAGTCGTTTCCCAGTTGCAAATGTAATGATTTTTTTATTCATGTTGTTTTACAAGGAAATTACTGGTGGTATTTCTTTAAATGCTCGGCATTCCATGGCTGGGGGAGTTGTTTTCCTTCCAGGTCTTTTAGGTAGTAGGTTCCCATCCTGTTGAACCCTGTCACTCGGTAAGGGCCCTTCCAGTTAGGGATGAGCTTCTTATCAACCGGGTCTCGGGTAGCAAGAGTTGTTTCTTAGAAGACTAAGTCACCTATTCTGAACTTCCTTTCCTTTACCCTTGTGTTGTAGTACCTGACCATCTTGTGCTGGTATGTGGCTGTTCGGATAGTAGCCTCTAGCCTTCTTTCCTCGATTATGTCCAGGCTCAACCAGAGGCTTTCAACATTTTTTTCAAAATCTATCTCTTTAGTCTAGTAATTGGTTAGCCCAATCTCCACCAGAATTACTGCCTCACAATTGAATGCGACTAGAAATGGGGTTTCTCCCTATGAGGTGTAACACCCCCGAACCTAGACTCGGATATGGATCCGTATCGCCCCGGATTCGGATTCGTTACTCTACATAAGTCCAAAGTTCACATTATAGCATTAGTCCAAACCATGGGCCAAAGTCCAATAGCCTAAAATCTCATACAGTCCACAAGGTTCTTAAATAATTTTCTTATATCCATTTAGTTCAATAATCACATTTCAATAAGTGCGGAAGCATATTCAATGTCCACTAATCATATATATTCAGATCAAAATGCGGAAGCGTAATCTAAAATCCACAAAGATCATAGTAGTCTTATAATATCATATCAAAAGAGAGATATCTCTAGAGTGTCCTCTCACCCAAATATATAAAGGGAAACATCTACTAGTCTGAAAATATGATCCCAACACAAAAGGGGGGAATCCCAAAAAATGTCCAAAGTAAGGATGAGAAAGACAAAAGAAAGTTGTGGATGCCATAGCAAGTCTCTCGAATGGAGGACTTGCAACAATAATCAGTCTGAAAAATAAACAGTTGGGTTAGTCAAAACCTGTAAGAAATCTAGTAGACTATAAATAATATGAAGTAAACATACATCTGAATACTAGCATGTCTAAAGGTCAATACAAAACAAAATAGATGTCGAGGTAGTAATCACAATCATGCTAGTACAAAAATATCAATAGTTGCATGTCACACAGAAGTCGATGATTCAATACAAAGATCTAAGTTTAAGTAATAATTCAATACAGAGGTCAAAGATCACAAATTTGATGACACATGTTAGTTTCAAGGGATCCAGTGCTCTATGATTTCGAAGTGTTCAGAGTTTGATGTTCAAAGTGTTCGGAATCTACATGGTTCATAATGTTTGGATGTTTAATATTCAGAGTCTAAAGATTCAAAGTGTTTGAAGTCCACAAGGTTCAATATTCAAAAGAGTCCAAAGTCCAATGTAAATTATTCGTATGTTCTAGCCTACCCCATGGGTAGGGTCTTGATCTCGTGTCAAACCCCACGAATAGAGCCAATGTCATTGTTTATCCCCAAAGAGAAGGACCAATGTCCTTGTTATAACTCTAAGGAGGAGGGCCGATATCCGTGAGCCAAAGAGCATGTCTGAAGTACTTTCTCACACTTAGCCTTATGAGTAGGCCCAAATCATTAATGACACACTTAGCCTGATGTCAAGGCCCACATAATCAATGGTCACACTTGACCCTATGACGGGGCCCAGAATGGGTCAAAGGTTTGAAGTCCAAAAATGGTTCACATCAATAAGTCCGAAGGTCCTCATAGTTTCAATAATCAAAATATTTCTATAATGTGTAAAGCAATTGTAAACATCACATTTCATAAATCAATCATTTCGTAGGTACATGGTTCACTTAGATTCAATGTTAGTGTATAATTCGTTATTCATAATTTTAGAGCCATAATGATTCACTAAGGTTTCACATAGAATTAATAATTCAATCATGTAGCAGGATTTCAAAAGTCCACTTAATTCACATAATCACATATGAGGCATAAAGTTCAATAGAATCAATAAATTCAATATATTTCCATAGAAAATTCACATCTATTCTAATAAATCAAATTATATAGATCAGCTAATATCACTTCTGGTGTCCCAAACAAAAGGCAAGGCAAGATTTCCTTTCAAATTGATCATAAGTGGAATAGATCTTGAAGGATTCACAACTTCACTTAGATTTTCAAAGATTCACATGAGGAAAATTCTAATTTCATATGTTATGAAGGATTCAATGAAAGAAATCAGTCCACACAATGTCTATGATCAATAATATTTCACAAAATAGGTGTAGATCTAAAGAGGAAATAAGAATCAATGGTCTAAAGCATAGATTTACAGAATTTTTAGAGGTTCCAATGAGAAAAGAGTCATTTCAAGCATAAGGAGCATAAAAAACTTATTAAATAAATTGAAAAATCACAGATCTGATATGTTTTAAAGGATTGAATTCAATTAATTCCAACAATCTTAGAGAACTACATGGATAGCACTGCATAATCTGAAAACAAAAGAGGAATTCACCTCAAATCACCTATAGTAAGCAAGATATACTTCCTAGAGAGGCTTAGATCCAAATAATCACAAGGTTCAATGGTTTAAAGCATAGGTTTTCACACATTTTTAGAGAGTCCAAAGAGTTTCCACAAAAATCAAAGAAGTTCAAAGAAAATCTATATCATCAATCCATAGTAAGAAAGATTAACTTACTAAAGAAGCCCAAATCTAAGATTCAAAGAGTTAGAACAAGATTTCCAAACAAATCAAAGATTCCAAAGGGTTTTCATAACCAAAACACAGAGATCTAAGAGAATCAAAGAGGGAAAGACATCACATCATCTATAGTGTGCAAGATTTACTTACAAAAGCTCAAATCCAAGGTCTCCAACCAAGAAACCTTCACTTCAACCTCTATTCTTAACTTGCTCTGTAAAATAGGTATAGTTCTAACATTAGAAGAATGAAACTAGGAAGTTATAGGAGAAGAACAAGCTAATCTAGAAGGATTTCCATGGTTGGAAGTGAAACTTATCTAATTGGGGAAGAACTTTAACATTATTCTCCAAAACTCTCAAATCCCTTCTCTTTTTATTATAAATGGGTTTAAATGACCTAAATGAAGTGTAAATAGGGTTTTAAGCCATCATAGACATGATCTCACTTATGTGGAGATTAAATAGGAGTAAGCCACGTCATAAAAGTGACAAAAATCATAATTTTTAGATGTTTAAGCGTTTCTAAGTGTTTTGTGATCGATCATGGGGTTTGTGATCGATCACGAATCATGAATGAAAATAAATTTATGACCCCTTACTGTTTGTGATCAATCATGGGGTTTGTGATCGATCACGGATCATGCATGGACAAAAATTTATGACCCCTTACTATTTGTGATCGATCATGGGGTTTGTGATTGATCACCAGCACTACCCGAGAGGCGTGCCCCTTGTGCGTGATCAGTCATGCCCTGGGTCACAAATGCTGAATTTTCAGCTTTGACACCTTGCAATAAAACGGGCATAACTTTCTCTAGAAAACTCCTTTTTACAAATAGTTTATTGGGTTGGAAACTAAAATCAAATACCTTTCCAAAAAGGTATATCTCAATGTCTAATTATTTCTGGATTTAGGTTTGTGGGCCCAGGAAGTTACCCCAAATATGTCATCAGGATAACTTTCAAACTTGACAAGCTCGAGACCCAACTTGGGTCTCACACTTCTAACTTGGTCCAAAAGGTTCCTAAACCATCTAAGGTCTTTTTAAGGTATGTTTAATGAAAATTTTACCCTTATACATGTAAAATTATATTTTTACCCTTTTAAGACATTATAGGGTGTTACATGGGGTCCTCATCGTGGTCCTATAAGCCTATAGGATGCTTGATAGCTCTTCAGGCCACGAACCCTTGTGCGCCTCTAGCTAAGACTTCACAATCTTCAAGAGGGTTTTATTGGTGACTTCCACTTACCTATTTTCTTGAGGATGTCCTGGGGAAGAGAAATGGTTTTTGATGCCGAGACCCAAGAAGAATTCTTAGAACTTGGTATTGTCAAATTGTCTTCTGTTGTCCGGGATTAGGACCCTTGGGATACTGAACCGAAAAATAATAGACTTTCATACAAATATGCAGATGTTATCCTCAGAAATCTTGGCCACATGCTCAGCTTCTACCCATTTAGTGAAGTAGTTGATTACGATAATTGTGAATTTGAATTGTCCTCTTCCCCAAGGGAGAGGTCCCATTATATTGATCCTCCATTGTGCGAATGACCATGGTCTCAAGATAGGCGTGATTTCTTTGGATGGCTACCTGAGCCTATTGGTGAACCTCTAACAATAGTTACACTTCAGAACAAGTTCAATGGTATCTGCCTGCATCATTGGCCAATAATACCTGGTCCGAAAAAGCTACTACATCAAGGACCACCTACTAGAGTGATTGCCACAGATCCCCTTGTGAACCTCACGCATCGTATGATCTGCTTCGGAGGGGGCCAAACATCTCAAGTAAGGCAGGGTAAAACTTCTCTTATAGAGTGCATCATCGATCAAGGTGTAACGACTGGCCTAGAGTTTAAGCCTTTGGGCTTTGGTTTGGTCATCGAGAAACTTCCCTTCCTTGAGGAAGTTAGTGATGGGGTTTATCTAGGATGTACCCTCTTCGATGATGTTTATCTCTCCCAGGGTTATATTTTGTATGCTCAGGTTTGCCAAGTGCTCGATCATCACAGTTTCATCATCTTCGAGGGTTGATGCTAATCGGGCTAGCCTATTTGCTTTTTCATTATGGTCTCAGGAGATATGTTTGATCATGAATAATTTGAACCCCTTTGCCAGCTCCTTGACCAACTTTAGGTATTCTATCATCTGGTCCTCTTTGGTTGCATATTCCCTTAAGACTTGTTCCACCACTAGTTGGGAATCACTATTCATCGTTATCTGCTCGGCCTCGAGTTCTCGGGCGATTCTTCACCCTACCACTAATACTTTGTATCCTGCCTCGTTATTCTTCGCCTTGAAACCAAACCTCACAGCATATTCTAGTTCATCCCCTCCGAGGGTTATGAGAATAAGCCCTACTCCATTGGCAATATTTGTGAATGATCCATCTACTATGAAGGTCTAACTATTTTCTCCCGAGAGTTGGGGAACTTCGGGATCCCCTTTTCCCTCCGAAGGAGTGAGTTCTACCATGAAATTCATCATGGATTAGCCTTTCATGGCTCCTCTTAGTCTGTAGTTGATGTCGAACTACCCTAAGTCGACCAACCACTTGACAAGTCATTCGAAGGTATTAGATCATTGCAAGGCGGACCTCAATGGCTGGTTGGTCAAGACCATTACGATGTGGGCCTAGAAGTATGGTCTCAGCTTCCGGGTGGTTATCACTAAGGCGAACACGACTTTCTCCACCCTCAGATAGTTTTTCTTTGCTCCACGCAATGCTCTACTAGTGTAGTACACTAGCTTTTGGATTCTCTCTTCTTCCTTAATCAATATCGAGCTTACTGCAGATTCTGAGACTACAATGTACAAGTACAGGGGTTCCTCAGGTTTTGTCCGACACAACAGCGATAGTTTCTCAAGATGTTCTTTCAATCTTTAAAATGTATCCTCGCATTCCTCTATCCACTTGAATGCCTTTCTGAGTAGTCAAAAGAAAGGAAAGCATTGGTTCATTGCCTTAGAAATGAACCAATTGAGTGTTTTCACCCGTCTTGTGAGCCGCTGAACATCCTTTGTGTTGTACAAGGATTCTATGTCTAATACAACTTTTACCTTTCTGGGTTAGCTTCGATCCCCCTTTGAGAAACCATGAACCCTATAAACTTTCCTGCCGAGACTCCGAAGGCACAGTTGGCTGGGTTTAACATCATGTGATACTTCCACAAGACGCTAAAGGTTTCTTCAAGATCGTCAAAGTGCCCTTTAGCTCTTGAGCTCTTCACGAGCATGTGACGTATACTTCTATGTTCTTCTAGATTTGTTCCTTGAACATAGAATTTACCAACCTTTGGTAGGTAGCCTCTGTACTTTTTAAGCTGAATGACACTACCTTGTAACAATATAACTCTCGGTCAGTGATTAAAGATGTCTTCTCCTGGTTGGGTTCGCACATTTTGATCTGATTGTATCCTGAGAAGGTGTCCATAAAACTGAGTAGCTCATGGCTGGAGGTAGAATTGACCAAAATGTCAATCCAAAGCAGGGGGAAGCTATCCTTCAAGCATCCTTTGTTCAAGTCAGTGAAATTTACACACATTCTCCATTTTTTGCTCACCTTCTTGACCAACATCACGTTTGAAAGCCACTTGGGATAATGCACCTCTCCGATGAATCTGGCCTACTAGAGCTTGTTGACATCTTCCGTGGTAGCCTAATTCTTATCAGTAGCAAAGATTCTTTTTTGTCATGTTGGCCTTGCAACTAGGCTAACATTCAACTTGTGTACCATGATATCTGGATCAATCCCGGGCATATCGTCATGCGTCAAGGTGAAGACATCTTTATTCTTGGCCAATAAGGCTAGCAATTGGCCTTGTTGATCACCCGAGAGTTGCCTGCCGAATCAGATAACTCGTATGGGGGAAGTGTCATCTAAGCTAACTTCAAGTAGATCTTAGGCTCGACTGGCCTTGGTCTCTTTCCTTCTAGGACATCCAAGTCCTCAATAACGAGGGCATCCTTTCAGTCATTACTGCTTAAGGAGGAGTTATAGCATTCTCGGGTAGTCACCCAGTTTCCCCTAACCTCACCTACTCCATGCTTCGTGGGGAAATGTATCATCATGTGATACATGGAAGTGACGACCCTCATCTGGTTAAGGTCCGACATCCCGAGGATGGCATTGTAGGTTGAGCACAGTTCACTACTAGGAAATCTACTATTTTGGTGGTCCGCTTTGGCTCAATTCTCACAATCATGGGTAGGGTTATGAATCCTATTGGGAATAACCTATCCCCTGTGAAGTCCACTAATGGAGACTTCACCGGTTAGAGTTTTTCTTCTATAATCCCTACTTGTTTGACAGCTGATAGGTACAGGATGTCAGTGGAGCTCTTGTTGTCGATTAGTACTCTCCGAGTTCTATAACCCATGATTATTACGATGTTGATTAGCACATTGTCGTGGGTGTGCTGTAATCTGTAGGAGTCCTCGATGAAGGTGATTGGCGGGTCTAACACCCGAATTTTCTTAGTTGGTCATTTAATCATGTAAATGACTCGTTCCTTAGGAGCCTAAGCTCTCTTGGCATGAGCCCTTCGAGCCGAACTTGACTCCCCTCTGCCATACAACCCTTGGCTATTACTCGAATTTCTCCTAGGGTTGTTCACAGTGCTCCTCCTCGGCCCGACGAAAATGGTTCCTAGTTCGGCTTCCTTGCTTGTTTTTTATTGTAAAGTGGCACAACCTCCCTTGCCTGATTAGGTTCTTTATCTGCTATTTTAGGTCAAAACACTCCTTGGTGTTGTGACCATGGTCTCGATGGAACCGACTTGTCCTTCGACCTCTTTGCTGGTGGGGATTTGAGCTTCCTGGGCCATTTCAAAGCTGGATTGTCTTGGATTTCCATGAGGACTTGCTCGAGGGTGTGTTGAGTAGTGTATACTTCTGAAACCAGGACACGAATGTGTTTGCCTTTCACGTGGGTTCAAGCTGATGTGAGGGCTCTTTGCGCCTTCTTCCATGGTCAATCCTCGGGTGTCCTCTTTTCCTCTTGTCGGCTCCCACTCGGGGTTCTCCATCTCAGTCTTTTCGAGCATTCATGGCGTCTTCAGCATTCATATGCTTTTACGCCTTTATCACCAGCTCATCTAGACTGCTTGGTGGGGATTTGGATAGGGAGAAAAGGAACTTGGAGGGCTATAGCCCTCCCATGAAGGTGGTGAGCACTACCTTCTTGTTAGCGTCGTCCACCTGTAACACTTCTTTGTTGAAGCAAGTGGTATAGTTCCTTGGTGACTCCCTACATTCTTGCTTGACATTCAAGAGATAAGTCACGTGTTTCTGGCATCTTTGGCAACTGATGAAGTTGCCCACAAACTGCTTGTTGAGGTCCATAAAGGTTTTAACCTATCCCGACTTCAATTTCCTGAACCAGGCATAGGCCGAGCCTTTGAGGGTTATTGGGAAAGCTCTGCACATTATTTCATAGGGTATGGCTTGGAGATGCATGAGGGTTTTGTATGTTTCTGAATAGTTGAGTGTTTTTTATCCCATCGAACATGTCCATCTGGGGAGCCCTGAACTTGTTGTAGAGTGGACAACTCATTACCCTTGCCAAGAATGGTAAGTCGGTCCTCTGAACTAGGTCCTCCACGGTGGTAGGGCCTTTTTCCTTCACTACTTACATTACATCCCTCAGCTAATTTTGAACCTCTCTCAATTGCTCCCCCCACGGGCCGTGAGATGGCTCATGTTCTAGCTCATGGCTTTAGATGCTTGGTTCGATGGTTGGGGGTCTTCTCCTTGACCAGGTGGCCTCCGTTTGTTTACCCCTTCCCTATGCAAACTCCCAAATGGATTCAAGGTTTCATTTTGTTACCCTTCTGGGGTTGGTTTCTCATTTTGGGCAAACAGCCTCTAGAGTATCTCTTGGTTTTGCGTGGTGATCTCCCACATGCTTTGTACGAGGTCTTGGACTTGTTGCTCGAGATTTCCTACTCCTCTAGCTTCGCATCCTGCTAGTTTTGAAGGTTATTGTTACATTGAGTGTTTTGGAAGGCGGCATTTCTTCTGGTGTCCATGGATCTGGTTTCTACCATGTGCTCTTAGTCTAAGGAAACTGAGTTAATTGGCAGTTCCCATAGATAGCACTAATTGATGATGCCGAGACTTGGTGGAGTCAGACGTCATCAAATGAACACATGGTTTGGCCGACTATCGGATGGTCACCTACACAAAAGAATAGCAGAAGGGCGCAGGTGTGGTACTGGTTGAGGACCCTCTGATGAGCAAGTCAGTAATACTCTAAGGAAAGAAGAGAATTCCCAGGGAAAAATGCCCTTCCCTTTTGTTATAGATGGGGGACCTATTTATGGTGAGATATGTAATCTTGATTCGAGATCCCACAACATTCAGGGGAGAGATCGTTGGGATCTGGTTATTGATTAGCTGCTATTCTAGCTAGACTATCGTGCTATATTCGAGGGACTATGATCTTCCAGTTGTTGTCCCGAGATCCTGGCAAAGGTTTTTGAAAAGATAATTTGTTTCCTGACTCATTCGATCGAGGATAATGACCTGATGGGGTTCACACCAAGACTTTTGCCTAGCTTGGCAGTGCGGGTGAGTGTCTAGTTTGACTCCAAACTGTGCCTCCCGATTGATCGTTCGTTGTCTCGAGTTAGGTTATAACTTCTTGAGGATTCGGTCTCGATCAAGAATAAGGGTTTGGTTGAATCTAGAATTCTATCCCTAGTTAAATCATTTGTAACATCTCGCATAGGAATAGCCTATATGACTTACTCGAGGAATTGAAAAGGATTAAAAGGACATATTTGATAAATACACCATCAACAAGGTAGTGCATGATCATATTCACTTGAGACAGATGAAAAAGATTTTTGTATTTTTTTCTTTTGGTTAAACATTTTTTGTGATTGATGATGGTAAATTGTACAGAAGGTATTTTTTTGAAGCAAATGTTGTGTGATAAAAATCCCTCTTTAGTGTATATGATGAATTATAAACAGACGAGTTGTTTGGGGG
>JAOXJP010013858.1:0-17657 GCA_025762735.1 Platanus orientalis | reverse complement strand
CCTCATTTCAGCCACACTCATTTTATGTACTTGTTGTTTGTTGGCTGCCCAACATTCTGCTCCATAAAGCATGGCTGATCTTATAGCTGTCTTATATTTAATTTTGTTTCTTATCATGCTTTATCTTCTTATTCCTAGAGCTTTATTGTTTCTTTGTCTTCAGTACATTAGAACCGGGTGGGACCCACACATGGGCCTGATGGGATCCACACAAGAAGACCATGGAGGATTATCATTGGCACATCAAGTGGAGCTCAAGGTTGTTGGGTGGAGTCCTTTTATTAGTGATTTTTATAGTTTTAATTAATAATTTATGCAATATTAGAGGTAAGGACTTAGAGGAAATTAATATTTTTGTTTTTGGGCAAAGTTGACAGCACCCATTATAAGCCAATTTATGGCTGGTCGACAGCCTTAGAGAGCCCCATGTTTTGGGCTATTTTATTTTAGGTATTTAGCAAGTCTTTTAATAAGTTTTAGGAAAGGATTAGCTACTATTCTAGGAAAGTATCTTTTTTATTTGAATAGTAAAAGGGGGCTGATCATGGGTTATAAGATAAACCCCTCCCCACCTTATTTTGCAATGAAATTTGAATAAAAAATTTAAAAAAAAATGTTTTTCCTCTCTCTCTTCAAGTTTTTGGTGCCAAACTTGAAACCCTAATTGGTGATTTCTAGGGCTGTGAAGGTAGGTGATTACCTCACAAAGTACTTATCTTCTTCTTCTCTTTTCTTTCTTGCTTACTTTTTGTTTTCTGAAATGAGCCATTAAAGACTCATCAATAACTCCTAGAAACCGCTCAAGAATTTGCTTTGAACCAGTTCTTAAGTCCTAACCTGAAATCAGATTTTCCATACCCTTTTCCCATGTTTTCTCTTCCCATAACTAAAGAAAAATCTCAACCTGACCTGCGGCTGAACCATAATCCTCTCCCTTCAATGTTCTACCTTCTTAAAACCCAGAAAATCTCTCCCTAATCTTGTGACCACAACATCCCACTTTCTCTGGTTACTAACCTTTAAAATCATACCATTCTAGATCTGATTTTATTCCCAGACGTATACCAGACTAACCACCACTTTATCCCTTGCTTTGGTGTTCCATAAACTCCAGAAATGAACCTCTGTTTTGCTCAGAACTAATATCATCATAGCTTGTGTTCTTACCGTTAGAAACTCGTCAATTTTAGAACCTTGCAGAAGCTTTTGAACTGATATTTTCCCTGGTTAAATCTGAAAAATTCCAACCCCAGTATCAAGTGTGTAACATTTGAGACTGAAACCTGTCCCATCAATAACCCTGGTGTTAGTCTACTCTTCATTGTTTTCCTGTCAAACCAGACCTGAGTTTAGTAGCCCATAACCACTGTTTAAAACTTGTAAATTTTATCCCTTATTAAACCCTGGTCTTCTGCAGATCTAACTCAATCCCTATGCATGACCCTTATAAAGGCAAAGATCCGAATACCAAGTCTTCTATACGGCCCTGTTGAAATCAGTATCCTATTCGGTTTATTAAAGACTATCAAATCAGTGGTAAAGATACTTTTAGTTTCTGGTTGAGGTTCCTATACCCGATGGAGATTTATCTCTTAAATCAGTGCTGGTGTTCCTTGTTTGGACCCTCCTTTAAGACCAGAATCTGTCCTCAAGCTGGACTACGCAAATCCTTACCTTAATGCTCTACAGTCCCCTGTTTTGTCCTTGTACATAACGTACTTAACCCTGTAACCCACAGTACACCCTTACAGTTTTCACTAAAACCAGAACCTATCAGCTCTACTTTACTTTGGGCCCATAACCAGTAGGGTAACACCCCATCCTAGAGCTTGTGTGATGCATCATAGTCACCATCTCTCAATACACCCTATCACAACCACATTGGAGGGCTGCTATGGAAGAGGAGATGAATGGCTTGGAAAAGAATTGTACATGGGAGCTAGTTGACCTTCCAAGAGGGAAGATGACAGTTGGGTGTAAGTGGGTGTTCATTGTGAAGCACAAGCCAGATGGATCAGTTGACAGGTACAAGGCCCGTCTAGTTGCTAAAGGATACACAAACATTTCGATATCGATTACCAAGAGACCTTTGCTCCTGTAGCAAAAATGAATTCAGTCTGATTCCTAATTTCACTTGTTGCAAATCAGCGATGGCCCCTACTCTAGTTTGACATGAATAATGCATTCTTACATGGAAACTTGGAAGAAGAATACATGGATACCCCATGTGGTTTCCAAATGCCAAGTGCAAGACAAAATGTATGCAGGCTGAAGAGACCACTGTATGGTTTAAAACAGTCCCCAAGAGCTTGGTTTGAAAGGTTTAGGGCAACCATGATCAAGAATGGGTATCAACAATGTCAGGCAGATCATACTCTATTTGTGAAAAGACAGGGTAAAAACGTGACAACTCTTTTTATATATGTGGATGACATAGTGGTTAAAGGCATGGTATCAAATATCTCAAAACATCTTAAATATCTTCCGACATATGTCCATGTCTACCAAGACTGACACGACATATTCCTATACCGACACAAAACATTAAGTACAATATAAAAATTCATTTTTTGGTCAACATGATGTACGATGTCGGTGTGTTTGAGCAAATATTCCCCTTTTACAATGTATTAGTGCCTAATATCGACATTGTGTCATGATAAAAAATTATATGAAAAATGATAAATTTCAAAGAAAGTAAAATGAGGGAAAGGAAGAAGTTGAAGATAAGAAAGAAGAAAAGAAAGAGAATCTACTTTTCCCATATGCTTATACGGTTAGATTATAATATTTTTGTCAGCCATTATGTATGCATGTGTATTTTTAAAGAATATTAAAATACAAGTGTACTAAAATAAGCTATCATTTCTAGTGAATCTATCTGTTTCCTTATGCATATGTAGTTAGATTAGATTATGCTTCTTAAGTTTCCACGATATTTTCAATATTTCTTTTCGATATTTCCAACATTTCCGATATATGTCTTATTTTGGCCTAACTGATATTTCCACCGACACTGATATTTTGAACCTTGGTTACAGGTAATGATGAAGTAGAAGTAGTACAGCTTAAGGGCGGTCTAGCCAGAGAGCTTGAAATCATGGATCTTGGTTCACTTAAATATTTACTTGGAATTAGGTTTGCAAAGTCCAGACAAGGGATCTTTATTTGTCAAAGGAAATATGTTTTAAACTTGTTAAAGGACTTGGGAATGATGGGGTGTAAGCCATGTACCACACCCATTGAGGTAAACCACAAACTCAAAGAAGATGACAATGAAAGATCGATTGATTCTGGCAAATATTAGAGACTCATGGGGCGTCTTATTTATTTGTTCTTAACCAGACCAGACATCGCGTATGGTGTAAGTGTGATTAGCCAGTTATGCATGCTCCTACACAAGGTCATATGGAAGCAAGATATAGAGTTATGAAATACTTAAAGGGTTGTCCTAGGAAAGGTATCCTATATAAGCGACATGATCATCAAAGAGTGGTCGTGGCAGCATACACAAATGTAGATTGGGCCAGTTCCTTAACTGACAAAAGGTCTACCTCGGGCTATTGTTCCTTCATTTTGGGTAATCTTGTTACATGGCATAGCATCAAAAAAAAATCAGTGGTGGCTAGATCCAGTGCAGAAGCTGAATTTCGGTCTATGGCCAATGAAATATGTGAACTTCTATGGCTAAAGATGTTACTAGCTGAACTTAGATTTCTAGGTAAGGACCAAAGGGTCCAATGAGTCTTTTTTGTGATAACAAAGTTGCCATCAGCACTGCACACAATCCAGTGCAACATGATCAGATCAAGCACATGGAAATTGATCAACATTTTACTAAAGACCACATTAAGTATGGCTGTGTATGTATTCCTTCTGTCCAGACTAAGTATCAGCTTGGAGAGGTGTTCACCAAAGGGCTTAGTGGAGCTCAATTCTCATACATTGTAGACAAGCTGAGAGTGTTGGATATCTATTCATCAGCTTGAGGGGGAGTTTTGAGATACAGTGTATTGAGGGTAGTATTGTCAAGTTGATTGTATACATGTACATGTACATGTACGGTATACCATACTTTGTGGTGTACCAACCCGCTACACATGTATATAAATAAATTCATAGAGTGAATAGACTCTAATACGATTTCTCTGAATCGTTACTCTCTTCTCTCTTCTTCTCTTCTCTTCTCTTCTATTCTTTTTTCTTTATCCACTTTTAATCCATAGTATACGAATTCAAGTGTCAAATCCGGCAGTTCTTTCACGATTTTGAATTCTTTGCAGCTTCGCCCTTCTTTAAACTTCTCCCACCATATTGTAACTTCTCTTTGACTTCTCGGTGGGACAACCACATAATATCAAAGCAGTATGAATTTGGGCTAAGGTCACTGCATAGAAACCAAAGAATAATGAAGAAATAGTCATGTATTGTGCTTAGAAGGGTAGTTTCAATGAGGTTCCCAAAATGTTCCAACCATTCTAGGGACCCTAGAAAGTATAGATCCTACAGCATATTGGACTGGACCGCATGTTAAACCACGTAAAACATAGATGCAAAAGAGAAATATCCTCAAGACTGCAAACATTAACAAAGTGATCAGAGCCTCTCATACTTTGGTTATCCTATTGTCCTCTCTCTTCTTATGAGAAAATGTGATTGACATTGAAGCCTCCTACGGACCATGGGAGTTTGATATACTATGTATGCCTGATGGCTCTAAGCAAAATTTTCACCCCTCAGGGTTGGTTCATAGACTGAAGTTAACATCCATTCAAAAGTCTCCTCAGTCTTATAAGTTCATCAGCACATTGCACTACCTCGTTCCAAAATTCATAGCCCACCCAATGGACCCATAGCATGGCAGCCCATTGACTGTTTATAACCATCCAAGGTGGCATTTCAGGTATTAGTTGTACATTAAGTAATATGCAACTCCCCCCTCCCCTTCCCAAATAAAATAACATAAAATAAAAGACAACTATTAAAAAGGTCTAAAACTAGGAAAATAAAACAAAGTTGGCCTTACATTTACTAGTTAAAATGAAAGCATGAACATGGCATATACAGGACTTGCAATAACATAATTTACAATCTAGTGAAAGAAAACATTATGACTCCACAAGGTGAAATTTGCATACCTGACCAACAGAACCAAAGCGGTACATGACATTTTCCCCTGTAACATCTGAAGTCGGTGATGACCAGTATGAATCAAAAGCAACTCCACTAACCTGCCAGTCATCCATTCTAAAATGTATAAGCTAGTAATGGGTAAAAAAACAAAAACAAGACAACTTACCCATGAGCTGTGGCCCTCACCCCATGCCACTACTTTCCGATCTTCCATACTCCAAACTTGTACTAGGTCATCCTCACCTCCGGTCAGAATGTATTTTCCATCCATGCTGAGAAACAGCATGCTGATGTCAGTTATAATGCTTGTTTTGGAACAAATTTAATTGCCATCAAAAAGTAAAAATAAATAAATAAATAAAAAGGAAAAAATTACAGGAACTAAATTCAACAAGTACGATGAGCAAAAAAGTCAAGAAGAAACAGGGATAGCAGATGTTGATTAACCAGAAAACTCTTAAAGATTGGAAACCAGTGTAAGTTTGCTACCTCCAAGCACAGCATAGAAGAGCGCCATAGTAGCTTTTCCCACCACATATTAGCTGTTCTCTTGAGTAGTCAAATACTCGTAAGTAGCCTGCATGTGGCACTTGATCTCAGCTATCCAAGTTTATCACGAATTAAACATAAAACAGTACCACAACCATGAAATCTAAAAGGTATCAATCAAATCAAGACAATACCATCTCTTCCAACAGTCGCCAGATATGTCCCATCTGTTGAGAAAGCAATGCTATTGATCGAACCTTGGCAAATATGCCATCTAGCAACTGGGTTACTCTGCAAGTAAATCACAGAGTCAACAACCATAGGGCAGGTGGAAGCCCTACACAATTATAACATATATTTTCCAAATGATGCAAGGCATCTACTATTTCCCTGACAAAAAGCTCACACACACATTCTGCATCCTGCCAGATCATCAACAGAGAAATGACAACTTTCGCACCATACTGATCAGTTCTGTTACTACCCCCAATATTCCATCAACAATCCCTCTTAACATTGGACTAGTCATGGTTCTCAATGGAATCTGTTTCTAAGAAAATTTAGCTCCCCCACCGGCATTGAGTGAAGAGCTTTTTAAGTGATGTAGGAACTTAAGAGAAAGTAGGTTTAAAAGGCTTTACGGTTAGGGCTTATGAACTAAGGGATTTTGGTGAAGTCTTAAAGGTTAAATAGGAGGCTGGGTGGTCAGAATGTTGGGTTGAAGGAATAGGAAATTCAGAATTTTATAATTTAAGTTTTAAAGTAACAAAGAATGGAAGGTTAGGTTCTGATATTTGAGAATTTCTATGGAAGAAATAATCTGGCCAATTATAGGAAGGTTTAATGGAGGCTGACAGATATTTAAAACAAAACCTTGTAATCAATTAAAGAAAGAGGTAAAATAGTTAAGAATTAATGAAACTAAGGGTTGGGATGAATTAGGGTTGATATGGATTGGTTACATAGATGAAAAACGCAAGTGAATAAAAATAAGTGATTACAAAAGAAAAGAAGTAGGTCCTATAGTTTTTCTAGGAATCATATATAAGTGATTCAGAGCATCACATCTTCAAGGGACTTGATGCTTCAACCTAAACATTATTTGACTTTAACTATGAAATTTAGACTCAAATACCTAATATAACCCTAGGACAACATTTTTTTTAGGAAGGTACGGAATAAATTGATATTAAGAAAAAAGGAGGAAAGAACGGAGCTCAAGAGGAGCACAACTACAAACCCCAACAGACAAAGAGGGGCAAGAGAACAAACTGACAAAAGAAAAATACATGAATCCCAATCATAAATCCAAGAGGTATATGGGGGGGCCTTTCCTCTTTTGGCCTATATACAACCAACCATAAATACGGGACAGCATGACATCGAGGATACTTTGGGAATTCTTAGAGGCATCCTCGAATATACGCCTATTCCTTTCCTCCCAAACGGCCCAACACAATGCCCCAGGCACCATGAGCCACATCTGCTTACCCTCCTTAGATAGATAGCCAAATTCCTGCTTCAGCCAGCAAAAAAGAAGACTCTGCATAGAACCCGGTTGAACCCAATAAACCCCAAATCTAAGTAGAAAACGGTTCCAGAATCTCTGGACCCAAGAGCAGTGAATAAAGAGATGACTGCTAGATTCCGCCGTAGACTTGCATAAACAACACCAGTTGGGGATGAACAACCCTCTCTTAACCAGGTTATCAATTGTAGGAGCTCTATCCTGCCATAATTCCCATAAAAGAAAGGAAACCTTAAACTGGATCTGCGAATTCCATACACATTCTCTCGGAAAGGAATGCAATGGCGCTTCAAGAAGCCCTTCATATATAAATCTAACAGAGAACCCTTTCTCTTCATCCAAAGACCACAACATTTCATCACTAAGATCCCTCTCCCCCAAGACATGACTCTCCAAAAGGTTCAATAAATGACCCATCTCCTCAATTTCCCAATCACTTAAGTTTCTTCTCGGCTGAATGTTCCACAAGCAGAAACTCTTGCACCTAATCATATGGTCTGCAACTGTTCTCCTTTTGTTTCCAGCAATGGCATAACAACCTAGGAAAAGGATCCTAAGACAAGCCCTCTCACACCACCGATCATGTCAGAAACTAACTCGATCACCCTTGTTGATTTTGAATTTCACAAACCTGAAGAAGGAATCAGACACTTTACATATGTCTTTCCAAAGGCTGCAACATGTGACTCCCGCCAGAGGACGACAAGTCCAACCGTAATGGTCCTCTCCATACTTAGCCGCCACTAGCCTTCGCCAAAGAGCATTCCTCTCGGACCCAAACTTCCATAGCCATTTATTTAAGAGAACTCTATTGGTAATCACAAGAGACTTGATTCTCAACCCACCTTGGGACGGCGGCTTACAAACATCCTTCCAACCCACCCAATGGATTTTTCTCCCATCCTCTTAGGAATGCCACAAGAAATCCTTCTGAATCCTTTCCAATTGCTTGACGATAGAATGGGGCGCTTGAAAATGGGAAAGAGCATAAAGGGGGGTGCTTGCCAAAACACTCTTAAGAAGGATCAACTTACCTCCTTTTGAGACGTACCTCCCCTTCCAAAGGGCTAGCTTCTTACTCATTTTCTCTATCACCGAATCTCAGATACCCAAAGAAGTAGTTTTGGCACCTAGAGGAAGGCCCAAATAAGAAATAGGCAAGGGGGAGACTTCACAATCAAGAATCTCTGCTAGCCTTCCAATATTTGGAATAATCCCCACTGGACTCATAGTCGATTTACTCCAATTCACTTTCAGCCCCGAGACCGCTTCCATAATTAGCAAGATGCACCTTAAGTTTTCTACCCCGTCTTCCTCCGCTTTTATCAAAAACAAAGAGCCATCAGCAAACTAAATAAATGAGATTAAGGTCCTGACTTGTTCGGAACAAAAGATTTCCCTAACCCCACAGACTCATCCTTAGACATCATTCTTCCCAATAAATCTGCCACTATAATTAACAAATAAGGAGATAAAGGGTCTCCTTGTCTGAGTCCTCTACCTCCTTGAAAGAAACCTTTTGGGCTACCATGCACCTGAACAGAGTAAGAAGGAGAAGAGATGCATATCTTCATCCAATTCCTCCACTTGCAGCCAAACCCCATCTGCTCCAAAGACCAATCAACATAGCCCCAATTCACATGGTCATATGCTTTCTCCATATCCACCTTGCAAATTATCGCCACTGAGTTTTGGTCATAGCATCAATGACCTCATCAGCCAAAAGAGAACACTCTGTCATCTGTCTACCTGCTAAGAAAGCATGTTGGGTGTCTGAAATAACCTCTCCTAGAGATTCCTTGAATCTAATAGCCAAAGTCTTCGCAAGTAACTTGTACATACATCCCACCAGACTAA
This sequence comes from Platanus orientalis, assembly GCA_025762735.1. NCBI lineage: Eukaryota > Viridiplantae > Streptophyta > Magnoliopsida > Proteales > Platanaceae > Platanus > Platanus orientalis. The sequence continues at coordinate 8,650 of JAOXJP010013858.1, read as the reverse complement.
TTGGTTTATAGTCTTTCAACTCTGCCGCCCCTTGTTTCTTAGGAATGAGGGTAATGAAAGTAGCACTCAAACTTTTGCACCAACTATCCCTGGTATGGAAGTCTTCGAACACTGTCATAACATTTTGCTTAAGAACTCCCAACAAACCTTCAAAAACTTTGTAGGAAATCCATCTGGGCCAGGCACCTTATCCTCTTCCATAGATTTAAGGGCAAAAAACATTTTCTCCTCAAAAAAAGGTCTCTCCAACCAACACCTCTCGTCAGTGATCCTCTCAAAATCAACCCCCACTAGAGTCGATCTAGAAGGAAATGGATCAAAGTACAAATCCTTATAGAAGGATTCCGTTGCATTCCTGATTTTCTCTTGGTCATAAATCCACTCTCCTGCCACTTTTAGACGGTTTATAGCATTAATGGATTGATGCCAACTGGTCATTTTGTGAAAGAATCTAGTATTACGATCCCCCTCCTTAAGCCAAGAAACTCTAGATTTCTGCCTCCAAGAAATTTCCTCCATTCTCAACAATCTCTAGTATTCCTGATCAACCAAAGCCTTGTCCACCTTCTCCACTTCCTTCAAAATACCATCCATCTCTTTCCTCTGCAACATGGCAATTTTTTGAAGGCATACTTCTTTTCTAGAATCTAGCTTCCCAAACTCCTCTCTCTTCCATCTCAAAATTCGTGCCTTTATCAATTTCAACCTCTGAGCAAATTTGAAACTGGCAGAGCCTTCCTCCACCTCAGTCTGCCACCAGTCCTTAAACTTCTCGATAAACCCTGGCTCCTCCAACCACATAAATTCAAATTTGAACGGGCGAGGAACTGTAGGAGGACAAAAGGGCCGAAAGATGATAGGGAGGTGATCGGAACCTAGGTTTGAGAGGGCTTCTTGGATAACTGTCCTGTCCAACTCAAACCAATAATCAGTAAACAAAAATTTGTCCAGTCTGTTGCTACTCTAAGTACTTCGGTTACCGGACCAAGTAAACTAAGACCCCGTTAGAGGAAGATCCACCAATTCAAAATCTTGGATGACTTGGAAAACATCTTCATCTGCCCAATAAGACGATAAGCCCCCAATCTCTCCTCCGAGCTTCTGACTACATTGAAGTCCCCCCCTATGCACCAAGGAACATTCCATTCCATACGTGTCTTACATAGATCCTCCTGCAACACACCAAAATCCAACTGGTCACAAGGACCATAAACCCCAATAAAAACCCACTTTTGATCTTTCCCCTTCACTTTGCATAAAACAGAAACTGAAAAGTCCCCAATTCTAAAATCTGATACCTCCAGGTTATTCACATTCCAAGCTACTAAAATCCCCCCCGCGCTTCCCACTGACGGCTTGTGAACCCATTTATAATCCCTCCTACCCCAAAGCTCAAACAAAATTCTCCTATCGAAGTTGTCCATTTTTGTTTCCTGAATGGTGACCAAGTTGATCTTCCATCTCTTCAAAAGATCCCTCACACCCCTTCTTTTCTCCTCCCTCCCCAACCCCCTAACATTCCAAGAGTAGATGACTAGCTTCATCATAGTCAACCGATGTGGTTTTCCCCCTTCGACCCTTTCTTCTACTTCTCCATCTCCCCCTCCCTTCATAATTAATGTTCGACTGAAGATTTTTCACCTCCTTTACTTTTTGTCTTCCACTAGACCTTCAATAAATAGATTTTGGCCATCTTTGACACCAACTTCTCTTACTTTCGATCTCCCAGAAAAAATCTTCAACCCGCTGCTCTAACTCATTAAAAGAGTATCCAAGTCTCCTTTTTACTTCAGCCACTTTTTTATCATCCAATCAAATTGATGATGGGGCGGCAGAAGCAGAAGTATAGGCTCCACTTCTGAGAGAAGATCATCTTCTAGATTCCTGTAGATTTCTCTCTCTGACTGAGAGGTGGCCACTGTTACATCTGTTAAGTAGTCCCCCCACTTCTTCTTTTTGCTCATACCCCCTTCGTCCTGGCCATGAATCTGATCCCCTCCCACCTTGTTCCCTGCTAACAAAATCGGATTATTAGCATAGTTATCTTAAATATCATCCCCCGACTGACCCCTGCTGCACTCCCCACCCGAGTCGTTATGCCCCAAACCTATCCATCCTTCTTGTAAGAGACTAAATGGACTGAATGGGCTCCCATCAAAGTCGTCTTCGTCCATATCTAACTCAATAGGAAGCATTGTGGCTTTTCCTTTGCCCATTTGCATCAGGTTCTTCCCTCTGGGTCGATTGCCCTCCCCCTCACAAATGGATATTCCTTTCTGACCAGGATAGGCGGCTAACCTTAACGAGTTGTTGACCTCACCTACCTCCTACTCCCTTCGCCTCCACACCCCTGATCCCTTGTCTAACCTCCTTAGGTCTCCCCTAACCTCTTGCACCTCACCTTTATGCCCTTTCCAGGTTTCATTTTTATTAGCAATTGATCGCTTCTCTAGAATGTTGTTGGTGAAGTCGTTTTCGTTCAGCTTCGTACCTGAATCACAGTGATGAGAAGAAAATCTTCTGGACCCTTGATCGATCGTCGTAGAGGAGAGTTCTCCCTTTCCACAGTCGCCTGCTCCAGATTCTTCCCCCTCAATTTTACATTCTCCCCCAGGTTTGGATTTCTTATATCGAGCCCTGGGTTATAAGCAAAACAGGGGCCCTTCTCCCTAATGGGCCAACCCAATTTTGTTCCCCCAGGCCCAACTAATAGGCTCCCTGATTTCGGCCCAGAAGGATCCAACCCCTTACCGGTCGACTCTCGGTTCAAACCTCTGTTCCGCCCGCGATTCCTTTATTTGATTTAACCTTTTGGTCTTACCCTTTTCCACTTCCCTTCTAAGCCCTAGCTCCTCGCTTCCGGTGACGATTTCTCGTAGGGCGATTCAAAATTTGAATCAAACCCATCCACCTACCACCATCGCCATCACTATTTGCGTCTTCCCAAAGAGCCTGATTCCATCCCCCTCCTCGCACTCCATTTCTCATAGCAACCACCAGGATCGCATGGGGGAGCTTTAGACGCCATAGCCATATTTTATAGACCAGCATGCCATCGTTAAACCATACCAGCTCCGGTTGTCTTACCAAAAAAGAAACCCATTCCATTGAACAGGGATCGTGTGTCTCCACATCCACAAGACCCCCACACAAATCCCCTATCGATTCGAAGGTTTTGCAACCCCAAAGATGAAGCAGCAGACCATAGACCCAAACTCGTCCCTCCCCTGTCTCTTTCTCTTTCCATCTACACTCTACAACAGGGTGCTATCTATCCAGAAGAATATAACCCCCTTGCCACTCCTTGGCTCCCTCCCTGAGGACTCTTTCTGCTACCGATACAGAATGAAAGAGGAAAATGAGTAACCCCTTTGGGAGTCGACAAACCTGCAAATTGCCATCAACCCGCCATGTTCTTTTACCCCACTCTCTCATGGCTGAAGCACTTGGATTATCCCTAATCACCTGCCCAACCAAACATGACTGCAATCGATTCATCCTGTTCAGCAAATCTTCTTTTTGAAATGAGAACATCTTCCTCCCTTCTATCCAGTCCTCTCCTCGGGCCCCTGAACAAAAGGCCACACGATGTTCTCCATCACTGCTTCTTTATATGACTTCGCAATCTGATGGAGATTCCCGCCCTCCACAACCCTCTTCTCTTTGCGATCCCTCGTGGTCTTTCCTCCTTGAGACCCCACCCAAGGGGGCCTCCCCTGAAACCAGGACCTCCGGTAGCTTCTCATCGAAGATCTCAAAAATGAGCTGTCTATACTCAGCTGAAATCTACACATAGCATAATCTTAGTAGGACCTAGAAGACTTTGAACCAAAGTAGCTCACGTTCTACAAATTGCAAAGCTACCCCTATAATACACTAAAACATGATAAAACATGATACTATTTGGACACAAACTTCCCTGCAATACACTAAAAACATGATAAAACTAAAGAAACTTAAATCCGTCACCAAACATAAAAAAATAAATAAATCAAATGCCAAAGATACCCCTGCTATCTTGCTACAAAAATTTTGAATACTTGAGATTAACAAGCTAATCTTATAAAAAAATAAATAGATAATCAAAAGCTGATTAACCCAGCTAATCCACCTGGCCCCTAAGTTTTTGATGCAGGACAGCCTAGAGAATGGCTGCTAGGCTGCTATCCTGCCAGTTTGGGCCCACAAAATACTAGACAGATGTCCACTTAGGGGTTTTTCCAAACAGGTGGCGGGTAGGGGCAAGACCAATAGTACCATCAACCATATAAAAATTTTATAACCATAGAAGGGTAACCACAATGTCAAAACTATATAATGGTGGTAATAGTTTCAAATACTAGGGCAGATCCCACTATAGCCTTTTATCAAACACTTGGTATGCCTGCTGTTGAAGGGGCAATAACAGCAACATAACAAAGTATCTTGCAGTATCCAAATAATAAAGAAGGCCTGGGTTGTATTTCAGATCACTTAAACGGCAGGTGCTTACTAAGAAGAGTCCAAATATATAAAAGGACTAACAGCAGATTTAAATAGGTGTATTTCCGACCACTTAAACAGCAGGTGCTTACCAAGAACAGCCCAAATATATAGGACTAACAGCAGACTTAAATAGGTGTATAGCAGTACTGAATGTATAAGAAACTGAGGCTTTAACTCTGGCAGTCCAAACAGCAAATGGGCTTTAATGAAACAAGCTGAAGAAGGGCTAATAAAGGGGAACAGATCTAATAAACTCTGCAGGGTTTTCACAATAAAGAGATTAATTAGGGGACAGTCCAGGAGGATTCTGCATGCTTTGTCTAACAAGGGCAGGAGTGGATTAACATATGTTATTCCAGAAGAAAGATTTTAAAAGGGGACTAGGGCTGCAGTGTATAGAGGAGGTTTAAATATGTCTGTCTGCAGGAAAGAATTGGAGGGAAGGGGTTCAACAATAATCTAAGGATCTAGATAGGCTGCAAGTCTTAAGAGTGTGGGTATAATTCTGCAGGGAACAGAGAAGGATTATGGTTCTGAAGATAGTGTTCTTTTTATTAGTATTATTGAAAGAAGAGCTGCAGCAGAGAGTTAAATGTCAGGCCTAGCCGCAGGGTTAGGACCAAAACAGGGTCTGCAGAAGCACCAAATAGATTGATAAATATCAGTTTCAGGTTTGGAAGTTATAAGCAGATCTGGGTTGAACAGAGCTGATGTAAGGAACTACAATGCTGGGTTTTGGAATAGGAAAGCTGAAACAGTTCAGGTTTAAATACGAACTGCCACAGGGCCAGTAGTAGAGGGGTTTTGAATTTACAAGGTCTGGATCAGTTCAGAAATCAGGAAAAGGGCAGCTGCAGGGTGTGAAAACTCCCCAGAAATTCAGCAGCAGGGTTTTTTTCGAAGGATAGATCGTAGCCACCAATAACAACAAAGAAGAATAAAAAAGGAGAAGAAGAAAGAACTCACCTGAGTTGTAGCATCTCACCACAAACCCAGATTCTTGGCATCTCACCAAGCTTTGTCAAACCTAGGAATCCCTTCTCAGGTTTTTGGAGCTCAACCATGAGGAAGAGAGCTTCTAAAATCTTATTCCATTCATTGATCCCAATACAAGAGAGTCTTCTTTTCTATATGGTCTTTACTCCTAAAAACCCATGGACTGTCGCCACCCCCACTCCTTTTCCAAAAACATAACCATTGACTTCTATGTATCATTTCCTCCTTCTAAGACATATATAAGTGACAAATCTCAAAAATAACCCTAAACAATAACTCTGATGACCTCTATCCTTAATCTATCAAAACAAAACAAAAATACGTAAAACCTAAAACAGCACTAAATAAGAGTGCTACATCCATCACTCTAATCCCGAAGATGAAGGGAGCCGCGGAGTTGAAAGACTTTAGACAGATCAGTCTAGTGGGGTGCATCTACAAGCTATTGGCTAAAACGCTTGTGATCCGGTTTAAAGCTTCTTTGGCAAAGATCATCTCGGAGTCGCAACATGCTTTCTTACCCAGGAGGCAAATGATCGACTGCTCTCTCCTAGCAAATGAGTACATCGATGATATGGCCAAGGCGGGGTGGATGGATGTGGTGTGCAAGGTGGATATGGAGAAGGCCTATGATCATGTCAACTGGGGCTACGTTGATTGGGTGCTTGCTCAGATGGGCTTCGGGAGTAAATGGAGGAATTGGATTAAAATATGTATTTCCTCTCCATCCTTTTCGGTATTGGTAAATGGATCTCCTAAAGGATTTTTCAAAGGAGGAAGGGGGCTTAGACAAGGGGATCCTCTATCACCTTACCTGTTCATTCTGGTTGCAGATTTGTTGGGAAGAATGATGGTCAAAGCGGAAGCTAGGGGATTAGTGCAAGCCTATGCTACGAATGGGGTGGGACCCTCTATTTCATTTATTCAGTTTGCTGACGATTCTCTTTTCATGTTGAAAGCGGAACAAGAGTATGTGGAGAATCTGAGATGCATCCTTCTTATTATGGAATTAGCAATTGGGTTGAAAGTGAATTGGAGCAAATCAACTTTAAGCCCGGTTGGTTCTATTCCAAATGCGGGGAGGTTGGCTGATGTCTTGGAGTGTGAGTTAGTTCCCCTACCAATTACCTATCTTGGATTACCTTTGGGTGCTAAACCGTCTTCCGTGGATATTTGGAATCCAGTCATCGAAAGTATGCGAAGGAAGCTAGCAGGATGGAAAGGCAAGTATCTCTCTAAAGGGGGGAAGTTGATTCATCTCAAAAGTGTCTTAGCTAGCATTCCAATCTACTTCCTATCCCTATTTCAAGTGTCGTTGTCAGTAATCAAGCTTCTTGAAAAGATTTAGAGAGACTTCCTATGTGGATACGAGCAAGATGGGAGGAAGATTCACTGGGTGGGTTGGAAAGAGGTTTGCAAGTCGTTCTCCCAAGGGGGCCTTGGTTTTAACCCCCTTAGGATCACTAATAGAGCATTGCTTAATAAGTGGTTATGGAGATTTGAGAATGAAAGAAGTGCTCTGTGGTGTAGGTTAGTGGCGGCCAAATATGGGAAGGATTTATTTAGGTGGAGAAGTAGAGAACCGGAGGGAGTAGTTGGGTGTAGCATTTGGAGGAGCATTTATAAAGGAGTTGACACATTCTTTCGCCATATCAGCTTCAAAATTAATAATGGAGAGAGTGTCAGATTCTGGCAGGATCGGTGGTGTGGAAATGAACCTCTTGCCACCCGTTTTCCTTCTTGCTATCATCTTGCAGAAAACAAATGGGGGTCAGTTCAAGAGCACATGATCAGAACTAGAAGTCTTTGCTCGTGGAACATTCAGCCAAGAAAGGACTTGAACGATTGGGAAATTGGTGAAATGGGGTGTCTGTTGGATCTTTTGGAACATCACACTCTTGGGGAGAGAGAGGCCAGAGATGAGATGATTCGGCTCCTGGATGAGATGAATGGGTTTTCAGTTAAATCCATGTCTAATAGCATGATCTCTCCATTGTTGAGAGACCCATTTTTAGAGGACTGTGTTTGGCAGCCATTTCTTCAGAGTAAAGTCTCTTTTTTGTTGTGGGAGCTTTGGTGGAACAGAGCCTCGACGATCGACAATCTTATTAGGAGGGGAATGTACCTTCCAAATTGGTGTTGTTTTTGCAAGAAGGATGTGGAATCCTCCTCACATCTATTCATGCATTGTCCATGGGTCCAGCCTCTTTGGAACCACTTCCTTGAGCGTTTTGGAATCAAGTGGGTGCAGCCGGGGACTATGAAGGACGTGCTTTTATGTTGGTCAAATCAATGGTCAGGGGCCTAAAGGAGTTTAAGAAAGCAAATGTGGATATTGCTGCCGGGAGCTCTATGTTGGACTATTTGGGAAGAGAGGAACAACAGAACATTCAATGATTGTAGCAAGGAAGTACGGGCTATTCCAAATACCATCCTCTCCCGAGCGTATGACTGGTTCTTTCCAGGCCAAAATAGGAAAGGTCCCGAGTTTAGATGGTGGATTCCTAATTGGAACTCTTTCATATTGCATTGTTAGTTTGTATCATCTTGGCTTTTGCCTTTGGTGGTGTGCTTTGCTCTCCTCGAGCCTTGCCTTGCTTGTCTGTTTCCTTTGCTAATTAATAAAATTACCTTATCTTTTCAAAAAATAATAATAATAATAATAAGAACTCTACTAATAATCTAAACTCTCCATGTGATGTCCAATAAAGAGTCCTCCATAGCTAGCCACATGTGGACCCTACCAAGGCACATGTAGGCCCCACTTGGTCTTCAATGTCCACATCAGTTATTTCATACCCTTCAAACATCAGTTATTTCATACCCTTCGATGTGGCATAGGCCACTAACACTAATGAAGCTCCTAGGTTGGTTCCACTTCACAATCATCCCACCAAATTAAGGTATAGGCTCGACTGTTTAACCTTTTTTTGGTTCTTTTGTAAGTTTGCTTCAATCATATGCCCAACAAACTCTCATTAGTATTGGATAGGTGAGCTTAGATTTATGGAAAAAGGGCATAAGGTTCAAGTTAAGGCTTTGGGCCATTGGGGTACGCATAGGATTGTTAATGAACCGAGCTAGCTTGGCTCGGCTCAGAGCTTGACTCGTTAGCCGAGCCAGAGCTTTAATTTAAGCTCGTTTCCTCCTAGATCGACCACCAAAGAGC
>JAOXJP010013847.1:0-17658 GCA_025762735.1 Platanus orientalis | reverse complement strand
CAATCTGCAATAAGAGATTTATAGTGGTTCGACACTAAGGCCTACATCCACTCTTCTAAAACTCACCACCAAGCTTAGGTATATGTCATTTAGGTACTATTACAACCTAGGTCAATATACAAAAACTCAACTACTTGCTAACAAGCAAGCTAAACAACAACACTCGGTGTCTCCGATGAGTGTGTACTACTTCTGATGTCTCCGGCGGAGGTAGTTAAGCTTCCGGTGTCTCCGGCGAAAGCAAAGTAAGCACAATAGTAAGTATGAATGAAAATGAATGAAAAGTATAGCAAATATTATCACAATATGGCTGATGTTGCTAGTTGCTCAAAGTGGGGTGCTCCTTGTTGAGCTAGTTTGCCTTTTACCCACAAGCTCTAAATATTTGGCTCTAGTGCTCCTGAGCTTAGCCAAATGTGAGTTTCCTCTTGGGAAAGACTCACCACAAGATCTCATCAATAGTAGTAGAGTAATTCTAGAGTATGATGCTAGCTATTCAAGCTTAAATCGAATGAAGTAATGGTGTTTTTCGTAGTGGGGGAAGCTCTTAATATAGTAAAATTTATGACTCTCTCTAGGTATCTTAGAGTGTTTGAGATCCTTTACCCTAAAGGGAAAAATTCTCTTTTATAGAGGTGAAAAGCACCCTTAATCCTTGGATTAGAATCTTTTAAAACGGGCATCTATTTGGGGCCTTGGATTTTGAAAAATGGGGTTCAAATTTCAAAAATCTTGCCTTAAATTTTGTATTTTATTTTTTCAAAATTCCCTCGTAATCGATTGTGAGATCTGCAATCAATTGTGACTCCAAATTGATTGTAGATCTCGTAATCGATCTTGGGTCAAGATCAAGCTCCAGATCGAATGTGAAATCTGTAATCGATTGTGAACTTGGGAGTCAGGCCTAGATCCTTTCCACAATCTATTGCGGCCTAAGGGTCTTGGCTCTTAGGAGTCTCAGACCTACACCCAGATCAAGATCCAAATTGATTACGAGATCCACAATCAATTGTGCTAAGATCGACTATAAGATCCCTAATCAATCTAGAGACCCAGAATCTGGGTTCTTGGTTTGGGCACTCTAAGGGGCTTGGTCTTTGGCCTTGTTCCCTTGGGTTTTGTGAGGGACCTACCACCATATCTATGTTCATTTTAAGGTCTTAAAAGGCTATGTAATGCATGCTTTATACCTTCATTGGTGGGACAAATCTGAGGTGGTCTCCGGTTTCTTCTCCAAGTCTTTAGTCCTCCTTATCTTCATACTTGATCTTGTGAGAACATAGAACACTTATAAGACATAGACCACTACTTGGTTTGCCCATCGGGTTGACATACATCAATAAGAAGTAATCAAAGGCCATAAGTGCATATGCCAAATCTAGGGCTGGATTGCATAAACATGGATATTTGGAATTGATCTTAAGGGGGTACATGAGGTGTATAAGGAGGGTTCTCATCTAAGGGTGGGGACTTAATGCTCTTAATGTAAATGCATTAATGAGCATTAATGAGCTAATGTGAATGTATTAATGAGCATTAATGAACTAAAATCCAAAAAGGATGAGCTCATTAATCTCAAATACATTAATTACATGAAAATTTTCCCTCTTTCTTGGCTACCTTGCTTTTTGGGTTCCTATGCTCAGAAACATGCAAACTCAATGTTTGTTTTCAAAGTCTCGGACATTCAAATCACAATGGATCAGTCGGAACTGAATTACGATAAGGGTAGGGGGCAGGGATTTATTGGCTTAAAAAAGCTCTTAGTAATTATTGAAGGGGCAAGATGGTTAAATTGACTTTTGGGATCTTCAGATAAATGGTGACCCTCATCTTTTGTAAGCCACAGGCTCAAAATGCTCTGAATTATGATTCTCGAGTAGGAAATCGTGCTCAAAAATCCGTTTCTAGTTGGGTGAATGACCTTAGCTAGAAATATCACTAGAATTGCTAGAAGTTTCTATGGAAACCTAAGCTCATGGTATATTGAGGTTCAGAGAGTCAGGAATCCATAGGAACTGATAGCTCATCCAACAGATTCCCGGGTAATTACCGAGGATTTTTCGAAGCAGGGTTGCTTGATGAGACACTATGCCTGTAGTTCACTGGAGAATGGAAGTATTGGGCTAGCGGGCATCCTCATTGCCTTTGCTCAGGAAACAATCTTTTAAGGACAGGGAGAAAACTTAGAAAATGGGCCTGACTTAGCTGGATTCTGAGTCCGGGAGAGTTCTTAGAGGCTTTCCACGAGTCAAGTACAAACAAAATGTGCCTTAACCTAATTTAGATAAATGTTGTGAGTAGGCTTGCAGAAGTTACTGAAGCAGTTGGGAGAGATGGGCTTTCGAAGGTCTCAGAGTTGCTGAGGGATGACCATTGCGGGCATTACGAAAATACCAGGGAGGTCTGCTCGCCCCACTTCGAGGAACCGCACCCGACTGGTTTAGGTCGGCCTTTAGGGCTTGGGTTTAGAGTTGCCACCAACTTGGGTTTTTATAGGCGGGGTTGGACGTCTGCCTCCTTTCTAGGGGAAAGGGGGATTACATGCTTTTTAGGGCCCGAGCTAGGCACTTAGGCCTAGGGTTAACTCTTAGACTGGTCTGGTTTCTAGGGATTTGGGTAAGCTATTTGGTTGTAATTGGGAAAGGTGTTAGGCACCCCCCAATTACCTACCTTTTTAGGGTGGCTCCTCTAACCTAGCAATTTCCAAGTGCTAGTAAGCAAGAATGAATTGATAATGTTCTTTGGATTTTTATTGGTCTAAACCACCCCTATGGTGTGATCATTGCAATTGAACTTGAGACATAGTCTCCGGCTGCCTATATACCCGATCTTATATGGTTCAGTGTTCCTAGAGTTTTGTCAAGATCAAACTACATGTAGTTTTGAGGGTTTGTAAGTCTCAAGAGTCAAGTACGTCTGACTGTGAGAGTGAATAAGGTCTTGTTCATTTTAGGTTTTTATATACTTACAGAGTACTCCCCATTGCTGAAACATGTTAGTAAAAGGGGGTTAAGACCATGTTGTACCAATTTGGGCTATTGCCAAGTCCCAAGGTCTTTGGGTCATGAACCAGTACGACATGACCCTAGGATAAGGTTAAGACTTATAAAAATAAGGAAGGATTAAAAGGTAATGATTAGGTCGGGTTACTAAGCCGGATCGCACTAACGTAACAACCACGACACTAGCTTTGTCTCCTAGGTCAAATTCAGGTTTTGGATACTTAGATGTCTGATATTGGGCCTGGTCTATCTACAATGTTTAGAGAAGGGTTTTAGAGGTTGAAAGAAGGGTTTCCTATGGTTCTAGAACTGTGGAGCTTCATCCCCACCTTCTATCTTATCAGAAAAGGGTAAGATTGAGATTTGCCAACCAGTACACTTGATCTTTATGTGTACACCTAATGTTTGAGTACGCCTGACCTTCACAGCGACGTGATTTCAGGTGTACCATCCCAGATGGACCCCACTTGGTCATTTTAGTTAGGTCTTAAGGTTTCACAAGGGTTTGTGGGTCTTTTCATACCATGAGGCCCACGGGGACAAAAGGGTAGGGATTTTGGGTTAGGACACCTGATCTCAGGTTGTACGTCTAAAATAGGTAGTACACTTGATCTCAAGGTGTACACCTAAACTTTAACTCAATTAAAGTTCAGGTGTACTGTGGACAATCCGCACTCAAATGGACATATCTCTCTCCACAAAACTCGGAATCAAGTGTGGTTTATCTCTTTAGAAAGTTGAGATACACATATTTCCAACAAGGTATAATGAGCTAGGGGGAGGATATGCCTGAAATAGATGTATGTCTGATCTTTAAATCAGTTAAAGTTTAGGCGTACAAGCTTTTTAGGCATACCAATTCTGGGCAACAGTCTAGCAACCTGAAGTTTTAAACTTTTGTGGCACTTCCAGAGATCCAATGAGTTTGGAATTTTTTGTGGAACTATATTAAGACCTCAGGTATTCCTTTAAGACATTTCACATTCATTGTCCAAGGATAAACCCTTCTTTGGAATTTCCAAAGGGGGTGGGTTTTGTGCAGTTTTGCACAGACCTTTGTGAAATTTAGGGGTTGTGGGACCCATTCCCGGAGTTATACACATGGGGTTGAGCTCACATTTTGTGGAGAATAAATGTAGGATGTTATGAAGCTACTATAAAAACTTGAGAGAAAAAAAATGCTCCTACAGAAATTCATTTGGCAAACAAGATGAATAGTTAAACTTAACACAGAATAGAGACAACAGAATTATAGCTCAAAAGAAATTATGGTAAAATACCATAAACTTAATAAAATGAACTACAAAAATTAATTTAACTGTATAAACATGTTAGCTAATAAAAAAAAAAGAATCAATCGAAAATCATTTTTATAGACAAATTTAAAATTTGGGTATTCCCCACTGTTCAATCTAGACAGGGAGTAACACCCTTTTTTAGTGAGAAAGTGGGACCCATCTCAGGGTTCTAATGGTGTTATCTGGGGTTCAAATTTGGTGGGCTGGTAAATCATTATGTCAGTGATTCTTAGTTCAAATTTGAGCTCCAAAGTTAAAGTATGGAGGGACTTATGGTCCCTGTACCATGGGTGGGTCAAAAACAAAGCCGAAAAGGAGAGACAAGCTTGTCTCCCCTATGTCCCACAATGGGGTTATTCAACTAGGTTTAGGGGTGGGTTGATCACAGCAAGAGGGGTCTGAGAAGATAAGAAAATGAAATAGAGGGGAGGGAACCAACCTGGGATGAGAGCTTTTCTTCCTTGCTTTCTCTTTCCTTCTTTCTTTCTCTTTCCCTCTTTTGCTTTCTCTCTTCTCTTTTCTCTCTTTCTCTCTTAAGTTTTTTTTTGTTATAAATTGTCCTCTCCCTATTTGGAAGAAATGGTGGGGGGTATTTAGAGGTGAGATGAAGAAGGTGAGGTGGAGAGGATGAGGTAGAAAGAGGTGAGGTGATTGGTGGAGGTGAGGAGGTGGAAATGGGTGGTGGAGAAGTGAGGTGAGGTGGCTAAGTTCTAGAAGAGGGGGATGAGGTGTGTGGCTGAAGTAAGGAGGTGGGAATGAGTGGAGGGGGTGAGGGTGAGAAGGAGGGTTCTATAAGGTTTTACATAAGGGTGGGTGAGGTGTGTGGATGTGGTAAGGAGGTGGTGAAGTAGTGGGCCCTCCTTGCCATGTGTAAGGTAGGGAGAGGAGGTGAGGGAGAGGGTGGGGCCAATAGGGAAGGGTGTAGGGTTCAGGAGGGTGGTCCTAGGGTATCCACCCTTCATTTAAAGTATTCCAAATGGTGGTGTAGGATTTAAAATAAGTTTCGGGGGTATTTTGGGTAAAAATAGGATTTTTTTGGAATAAGTAGTGATTGTTTTTCCCTAATTTCTCCCCTTTACTATCTAGGCTTGCTTTTTGGGTCTTATGACTCCCAAATTCTTGAGGTAAATAAGTGTTTTAGCACCTCCCAGACATTTTAGTCGCTATGCATCTGTCGGAATCATAATCGGATTTGGGTAAGTGGGTCAAAATTGGCTCCGAATGTGCCAAGACTGGCCTGTACCAGTAAAGAAGGGGCAAAAGGGTAAAATTGATTTTCAAAACCTTCATATGAAAGATAGTCCTTGATTTTTGTGAGCCATAGGCTCTGACTGTTCGTGAATCAGATGCCTGAGCTAAAAGTTATGCCCGAAACCCTGAATTATCCTGGACCAAACTCCGCTTGGACATATAACTGATTTTTCCTGGGTTTGAATAGGGTGTAATGGAGATCATGGATGTTTAGATCTTGGATTTGTGATGCCATGAGGCCTGATAGGTAGAGAATCTGATCCCTGGTGAATTTTTGGGAGATTTCTGAAGGAATGTCACCTAATCGAGAAATGTGCCCTGGGTTGGTGAGGAATTAAGTTAATGAGCCATGCTGGTTTTGTGAAAGGGTTTCTCCATTAGGGAATTTATTGAAGATTTCAAAAATCCTAAAAGAATGAGCCTGACCTTGAAAGATTTGGACTTCCGAAGAGTTTTGGGGGGCTCATCAAGTCCATGGCTGATAAAGGTGAATTTGCTATATTTTGGGGACAAAATGGGGCAATTGGGGGAGCATTGTGCTTCTTGGGGTTTTTCTTGGAGAGATTTAGGGCTTACCAGGGTATGGCCACTGACTGGCTGAGTTTTTGATTTGTGTCGGGTCTTTAGGGTTTTTTCGAGAATCTGATTTTGGGGAAAAATTATGTATTTTGAGAGTGGGGGAAAAATAGTAATTTTTTTACCCTTTTATGCCTCAATATGGAAATATTGAAGGTTGGAGAATCTTGAAAAAAATGGGTTTCATAGCCCATAGTTAAAGGTCTTTAGAGGTGCAGGGGTTAACTAGTCATTTGCCAGCCCTTTGGGACTATGATGTTGAAGGCCTTGGGGAGTTGTTGATCTCCACGTTTTTATTATAGACAATATTTTTGGTGAGTTATGGAGAAAATGGGTCCAAATGGGCTTCGATTTGAACTTCTGAGGGTGCAGGTGTAAAATGGTAATTTTCTAGGCTTTCGATGCTTTAATGTGGGAAGGCTTATGAAGGTTGGCAAATTCAAGGTGTCTTAGTTGTAGTAGAGATGTTGAAAAGTTGGGATTTGACTGGGTTTGATTGGGACTTCTGAAGGTGCAGTGGTAAAATGGTAATTTGCCACCTTGTCGATGCTTCAATGTGTGAAGGCTTATGATGATAGGCAAATTCAAAGTGAAATAGAGTTGTTAGTTTGGAGGTTAGGACCCTCATAGTCCTAGGGTGTTTTCTGGGGAGATTAGGGGTTTAATCTGATTGATCTTTGGGTTGAGTTTGGATATTGACATTGGGTTTGCGACTAGAGTTTCCTTTGAGAATGCCTAACTATTTGGGGTTCAGGGGGAGTCTAGGATCTGACTTTGTCTCTTACTGTAATGAACCCATTTGACTCCATTAATTAGCCAGAGTCAAAATTTGGGTGCTGACACACACAATGATAATGGTTAAGCTCGATGGCCTGGATAAGATTTGGATTACGGCCATAAACTCATTTTTGGTACAAAAGCGAGAGATGTCGAGGGCCAAAGATAAGGAAGCTAACTAGAAGTGTTTTCCTAAAGGAAGATTAGTTTGGAAAACAATACTACCTTTGGGTATAAAAGACCTAAATGTTTGGAAATGGTCCTTTGCTTGGAAAGGACCATATCGGATTAGTAAATCTGAAATAGAATATATAAAGGGATGCAACGGAAAACATTTGAAACCATTTAAATCTCCTACATCGAGTCGAGAAATGTCTAAGGTAAAAAATGTCTTATTTATATCTTTATGAGTAAAAAATATGGAGGCTTACATCAATACAATAAATGTTTAAAGGAAAAAAATGTCTTATTAATATCATTATGAGTCAAAAAAGTACAAAGGCTCATATCGAGACAAAAAATGTCTCAGGGAAATACGTCTTAATAACAATATTATGAGACTATATAATATAAAAGCTCGTATTGAGACAATACATTGTTACTAAAAGGCCTTAATAAAGGCGTATTAATAATGAAAAATGGCTTATTACTAATCGACATGAGGCTTGAAAGCTAGTGTTGAACAAAGGAAAGGCACGGATCGCAACAGAAACTGCTCAACCTGCCTATCACCACGAGCATAGGAGCCTAAAGTGGCATGTGTTTTTCACCGCTCTAGAAGTCACCTCAGGAGTCACCTTGAAGAACAGTTTGATGTCAAGGTAGTAAAGGACGGGGGTCAAGTCAATGTGCCTCTCCTAATGCATGCCCTTTTTTAGAACCGTAGCGTGCGTAAGAAGTTAGGAGACATT
Organism: Platanus orientalis; assembly: GCA_025762735.1. Taxonomy (NCBI): domain Eukaryota; kingdom Viridiplantae; phylum Streptophyta; class Magnoliopsida; order Proteales; family Platanaceae; genus Platanus; species Platanus orientalis. Next base: position 9,840 of record JAOXJP010013847.1, on the reverse strand, counting down.
TTGAACGAGGCTCCATCTCTAAAGTTGTGGATGGTGCTTCATCCCTATACATAAAGAACTCCTCCACAATCCAAAAGGTACCCTAGGATCATCTTATGCATCTATGGAACCCTTCAGCTCCTTAAAAAAGGCTAAACGCCCTAGAAAATAAGGAGAGCAGAGATGAAATAACCACTCTCTAGCCGCGGGGTGGTGAACCGGGCAAGGGGACTAATGTGAAAAATAGATATCATGTAATCACATAAAGAAAAAAAGAAATTAAAGTATCAAATGTGGGCCAAAAAGGAGGATTACCACATTTAATAAGGTTTGAAACCAAAGAGGATTGTATCTGCTCCCCTAAACTAATGCTAACCTCCGCTCCTTGTCAGGAGGCAGGAACATCAGCACGGAAAAGTGATATGCACCCCCACCCCCCAAAAGTGTAAATCACTTTTTGGCACTGATGTGTTTGCCCCCTGACAGGGAGCAAAGATTAGCGATTTTTAGGGGAGCGGAAACAATCCTCCCTTGTTTGAAACCACCTTCAAAATGTTGAGACCCATTGGAATGGTTGCAGAAAAGATTGACATAAGATCATGGCAAAAAGGGATGAGAGCCAATTGCTGCTTAGGGTAAGTATTTATAGAAGCGTAAAGGCAAGGATTTTTGTTTGACGATAAGGACGGTTCAATTTTCCATGCAAGAATCGCCAGAAATTCACTCTGCACTAGACTGTTGGAAGTTGAACAAATCCGGTAATAGATAACGTTGGAATATTTACTGTCCTGAAAAAGCGACGATTGAGGTGACCAAGACAAATCAGTTAGATCCTTGAGCATGAATTACCAAAACAATCAATGAGGTAGGTGGATGAATCTAGCGTGTTAAGATGAGTACACAGGTCTAGTTAAGATTTAAACTAGATATGTGCGGGGGGGGGCATTTGCTTATACCATTTTAAATACCACTTGTGAGATCAACACACGTGGGTGCCACTAGTTCCTAATTTTCCCACCAGCACAAGGACATAGAGCATAGACGTTAGAAGAGAGAAATCCTTCCAAATGTTGACATGTGCCCAATCCATTAAAGAAAAAAATAAGTACAATAGATGCGGACCATTGATTCAGGGACACAACGCACCCCATTATGCACTCGACACTACGATAAAGAATAGAAGATACAAAGCCCACTTTCAATGGGAACACAAAGAAAGCTATTCTTGTTGGGCGGTGACATGTATCCCAATCGTTAGCATATAGGTCGTTGCCTATAGGTGCACGATGCACCTAATGAACGAACACGGGTCGTTGCCTATAGGGGCGTGATGCACCCCCATGATTATCGTTTAGTACCACGATGAAGAATGGAGATATTGGCTAGATTGATAAACAAGGAAAATGGAGATTGTTGCAAGTTTTATAATGCTCCCAAGTGCAGGATGTCGTGAAGTAATATTTACTCGGTGAGTCTGAGGTCGATCCATAGGGAATGGGTGATTTTTAGAAAAGATTAATGGTGAAAGTAAAATGAAGAGAATTGATTACGAGGTTTTTATTTGTTTGATCCCAAAAAAATTGATTATGTTGAAAATACTATTTTGTAAACACTAAGGTTCAAAGGTCCACTCACAACAAATTTATGGTACTTGCCAATGATTCAAATTTATAACTCAATTGAATACATACGAAGGATGATTCCAATTAGATGATTAACAAATAATTTTTTAAAAAACAATTCTAAAAAAGATAGATTCATAAAATTGATTGACTTGATTGTAACAACAAATTTTGAGCCATACAAGGTGAAATTCGTTGAACAAATTACCTAGCAATTTATAGGCTAGTTTATTACTTTATGAGTGGGGACTAGAACTCCAAGTCTAATAGACTTCTTAATTACAACTGTTTGACACAGCCAACCTCTGATTAACTTCAAGTTTCTCGTCTTGTATTGTAAAACAAAGTTGTATGAACGTGAAGAAGAATGAGGGATGAAAGAGAAGATAAAATTCTTTTATTTAGTGTGTGTGTGTATATATATATATATATGATTACACTATTCATACACCAGCAAATTTACCTAGCCATAACTTGATTCGTCATTAAGCTTCCTATGATATCTTCCTCGGAGAGATTGCAGAGGTATAATGGACTTGCTTTTTTCTCTTTTGGAAGAGAGGTAACTTACAGACTTTAAAGGGATGAATGCAATTTGCTTAGTTTTTGAGAACTTATGCTTACAATAGATCTTCAAAATTTTTAGAACTTCTACAACTCCAAAGACTTGCTTCCTCGTACCAATCTTTGAAGTATTTATAGGTGTCAAGATGAGTTAGAGAAGAGTCCTTGTTGAGAAAGAACTCTATCTCTTTCATGGCGTCTTTGTTGGAGTGGGATTCTTCAAATCCTTATCCCAAAAATATAGGTGATACTTCTATGCGAGAATCCACATTTTTCCATCTCCTGGGTAGTTAGGAAACTCATAAGAATCATGGTTATCTAAAATAACCACCTCGGGAGAAGATAGAGTCAAATTTCAGCTTCTAGTTTTCGTAGTGCATGAATGTGAATAGTGCATTCGCGCACACTTTTGATGGCGAAAGCAGGTATATGAAATCCTTTGATTTACGAATGAGGTTGTGACTATCATTTTTCAAACCCAAGTGTGGCGAATGTAATATTATTTTTTTATTCGCACACACTTTTGGGTTTCTACAGTTGCCCCCTCAGAAAATGCATTATAAGTGTAACAAGGAGACGATGCATTTTTCGAGGCAAAAATAATGGTCTTCAATTACTTCTGTCGATATTCTTTCTTTATTAGTGCTCGGGACTTTTCAAATTCCTTGTATTTTGACAAATATACCCCTCTACAAGTATATAAGCCTCATTTCTTCTTCTTCTTCTTCAGCTCATCTTTTGGATATTATTCATGGCAGAATTTCTTGAGGCACCATCTTTTGAAAGTGTGAGTTCCCCTTCATCCTCTTTCTTTCTTTCTTTTAGTTGATTATTTGAAGTATGATAAACCATGAGAAGCATCTATTTCCTCTCTCCTGATCTTGTTTTTTCTTCCTTTCCTTTCCATATAAGCTTGATTTCTTTTTGTAAGGGCAAGGACAATTTTAGTAGAATCTTGGAAGAATTTCAAAAAAGATTTTAGATTTTTTGAGTCCAAATACATTTTCTCTTTTAGTCAGATTTTCAGTCATCTTTTTCAGGGATGATTACATCTCCTGCAACTCATTCGCGGTTTCTAGGTTTATCCTGCGAATATCTGCTTGAGTGGGTTGTGAATGGATCTCCTTGGGTTCATTCGCGAATTAAGGTTCATGGGTTTTATTACACAGACTAGTGTGCGCAAATGTGAACATCTAATGTCCATTCACCCAGTTTTGTACTTCATTCGCGGTTCTCACTTCTTATTGAGGTTCATGAGGGCCCTGTGACCAGTCACAAACCCCACTGGTCACATTTAGGAGAAAACTTAAATACGAAAAACCCATTTTTGAATGAAGGGCTCTCATCTTTTGCCCGTTTAAAAGGTTTCCAATCCAAGGAATGAGAGTGTTTTTAATCCCCTATAAGAGGAAAATTTTCCTCATAAGGGCAACACTTCAAGCATTCAAGAGAATGTTATTTTCTTTGCCAAAAGTAAGCCTCTAAGAGTGAAAAATGTGTTCTCCTACATCGCATGAGCTCAAAACTTGACAGTCCCTCAAGAATCTCTCTCTTGCTTTCTTCTTTACCTTTCCTCTCTACTCTACTTAGCTAGTATCTTATAGAGAGGTGTGTTTGAGTTATCCCTAGAGGAAACCCTTCTTTAGTTGGCTAAGCTCAAAGAGCTCTAGAGTTAAAACTTGAAGTTGTGTGGGTGTACTAAGGCAAACCAGCTCAACAAAGAGCACTCCCACATTGGTAAGAACAACAACATCAACTAACTAATGGTAATATTTGTTATCCTCTTACATCTATTTGTATACAAATTCATTTTCTTATTGCTTTTCTTCTGCCAGAGACACTGAAAGTTGACCACACTCGTTGGAGAGACTGAGTGTATTGTTTAGCTTATCGTGAGCAAGTAGATAGATTTTGTATGTTTTTACCTAGATTGTAATAGCCAATCTAAATGAAATATATCTAAGCTCGGTAGTGAGCTTTAGAAGAGTAAACGTAGACCTTCGTGCCGAACCACTATGAATCTTATGTTATAGATTGATTGTGTGATTGCTTGTCTCTTTACTCTTATACTTGTAGCTACTCTTACACACCATCTATTTGATAATATTGTTAAGTAGATACATTGTAGCATGCACTCACTTGGTTTAATTCTACGAAGATTAAAATTGAATTAAAACCAATCCTAACAAACAAAAAGTGGTAAAGAATTCTAGAAATCCTATTCACCCCCCTCTAGGATAGACCTGCGTGGTATTTCATCCTGTTTGAATTCCGAAGAGTAGTTTTCAGAGTTTTCAGTATGTCCAATTCCTTACCTAAATGATTTCTGTAATTATTTTTATATTAAGTTTAATTTTAAATTTATCTCAAGTTTAATTTTTAAGTAATGCCTGGCCAGTTTCTACTAAACTAAATATTAAAGAAAACTCTAATGGATTAGTATTTTTTCGAATTAGTAGGTTGCTACTTGACGATTTAATGATCAAATTCAATGTGTTAATTTTTAGGTCGATAAATTTGTTATTGCTATGCGAAAAGTTGTATACTTAACAACTTTCCTTCTCATTTCTCTGAACTATGATTGTTCTCCAGGTATGCTTTGATTTCTTAATTGTTCTTTTTTATTGGGTTTTCATGAATTCTTAAATGAGACAATTGGAAAATCTATAAATTTAAAATTAGATAAGATAAAACAATAATTGAAGCATGTTTGATATTAACAATTGAATCATGTTTTATTTGATATTTATTATTCGTCTTTTAATTATATTTGTTATTAATAGTTGAAGCATGATTTATTTAATATGTAATTTTCATTTTAAAAAATGCATTGATTGTATTTTAGCTATTTGCTAGTTTTTATTTATTTTGATAGATTTTTTAATTGAATTTATATTAAATTCTACATTTTTTATTGCACTAGTTATGGATAAATTCCTCAAAAGAAAGTCGGATAAGTCTACTATCATAGAAAGCAATCTAGGTGATCAAGTGCAACATAGTTCAATGTCAAAGCGGGGTAAAATAGTATAGATCAATTTATCATCAAATCTTCCTTCTGATCCTGAATTACGTAGTAGGATTTGGGATTACAATCCTAATGACCAAGATTCTATTTGAATGACATATTCGTAAAAACATTTTTTTCAGTAGCGTAATCACATATTTTCATAAAAAAAATTTAGAAATATATCACAACAATTCAATCATGAATGGTTTAATGAATATGATAGTTGGTTAAAATATAATATCGCAAAGGGTGATACATTTTGCTTACCTTGTTATCTTTTTAAGCCATATAGAGAATAAGGAGGTGGTGATGCTTTTATCATTGAAGGATTTTTTAATTGGAAGAAGAAAAAAAAATCAACTTCATGTTAGAGGACCTAATATTGCTCATAATCAAACATATGAAAGTATCAAGCATTATTAAATCAAGAAAAACACATTCATACATTTCTTTATAGGCATGATGACCAAACACAAGTGGATTATAAAACTCGTTCGAGTGCATTGATTCAATGTGTTTGTTTTCTTTTACATCAAGAATTAGTTTTTTATGGTCATGATGAATCAGAGGAGTTGAATAACTAGAGAAACTTCCTTGAATTATTAAAATTTATTGTTGATGATAATAAAAATGTGAAAAAGGTTGTATTAGACAATGCTTCCAAAAATCTTAAGTTGACCTCACTAGAGATTTAGAAAGATCTTATTAGTATGTGTGCAATAAAAACTACAAATTTTATCATCACAGATTTTAGAGATTCACTGTTTACTATTTTAATTGATGAATCTCATGATGTATCTATCAAAAAGAAAAATGACTATTGCGTTATGTTATATGAATATACAATGATGTATAGTTGAGTGTTTTATTACAGCAGTACATGTTAATGACACTTCTGTTGCATCACTTAAAGAAGCAATCGATGCATTTTTTGTCAAACATGGATTAAATATAAAAAGATTATGTGGTCAAGGTTATGATAGTGCCTATAATAGGCAGAGTGAATTTAATGGTCTCAAAACACTCATCATGAAAGAAAATGCAAATGCATTTTACATTCATTGTTTTACACATCAGCTTCAATTAACACTAGTTGTTGCAAGAAATCATTACAAAATCAACTCACTTTTTAGTGTTATTTCAAGTGTAGTAAATGTCATTAGAGTATTATGCAAATGATGAGACCTTCGAGATAAACATGTTGCTAAATTTTTTGAAGAAGTTAATGATAGAGAAACTGGGAGAAGCTTGGATCAGGAGACTAGTATTAATACGCTTGGGGACACACGTTAGAGCTCACACTATGGTACATTGTTAAGCATAACTACCATGTTTTCTTCTACGATTGAAGTACTTGATATTGTCAGTCAAGATGGCTCGACCTTTGAATGAAAAGTTGAAGGAAATGCTCTGTTAGATTCTTTGCAATCATTTAAGTTTCTATTCAACATGCATTTAACGTGAATTATATTAGAGATTACTAATGAACTATCATATACATTGCAATGGAAGGAATAAGATATTGTGAATGCCATGACTTTAGTTAAGATTTCCAAGGAAAGACTTCAAGAAATGAGAGAAAATAGGTGAGATCTTCTCTTGGTTGAAGTTTCTTTATTTTGTAACAAAAATAAGATCATTATTTTTTGCATGGATGATAAGCATGTAACTCAATGACGCTTATAACGCAAAGTTAAAGATACAACAAATCTACATCACTATCGTATTAAATTATTCTATATTGTGATTGACATACAACATCAAAAGCTTGACAATCATTTTAATGAAGTGAATATTGAACTACTTCTTTATATGATATGCTTGAATCTAAGAGATTCATTCTCTTCTTTTGACAACCAAAAGTTACTTCTTCTTGCTTAACTATATCCATTGGAATTTTCTATAGTAAATATAATGTTTCTTGACAATAGTTTAAGACTTACATTTATGATATATGCTTAAGTAATGAGTTTTCAGAAGTGAAAGGGATTAACAATCTTGCCAAGAAGATGGTAAAGACAAAAAAATATTTTGTATCCATTAGTGTACTTACTCATAGCATTGGTCTTAACCCTTCCAGTTGCTACTGTTACTGTTGAAAGAGTATTTTCTACAACACATATTGTGAAAAATAGACTTCGTAATCGAATGGGAGATGATTGGATGAATGATTATTTAATCACTTATATTAAAAAAGATGTTTTTAATAACATTGATAATAAAAAAGATCATGTAACGCTTTCAAAACATGAGGCCTCATCGTGGACAATTGCCACTATAATTATATATGGATTTTTTTTTTTGTGAGAATTTTTTTTTTGTAAATAAATGATACACAGTTGTAAATGACCTTTTAATGAGAATTATTTATTTGAGTAAATGATATACACTTTAGTATATTTATTCATTTTTTTAAACTAAATATTTTTACTTGTCCCTTATGAGAAAATGCTGACTCTGCCCCTGTTGGGGGACATAGAGGGACATTATTTTGAGTGTAGCAGGTCCTTTTCCATTCACCAAATTACTTATACCCACTTTTATTCTATCATGGAGCTGGTTGAGCCCACTGCCCGGCTAATCCTCACACAACTTCAAAGAGAACATGCAATCAGATATGCATTATGCAGGACCCAACTTGAGTGTTTAACACTTCAATCAAAGTGGACAAGTGTTTCATAATATCTGGTCAAATAGTCTACTGCAGCTTAAAGTATGGTAAAGTGTAGCACCTCTTCAGTGTGACATGTAATCCAAAAAAATGGAAATCATTTACAGAAGGTGAAAATCACCTGCCAAGTTTGGGGTTTTCTACTCTTTTTTTTATGTGTCTCACAACCGACGATGCCACATTTTAAGGTGCAGTAGACAATTAAAATTTGATGAGGCCTATTATCTCTCGGCTTGGCTTCTGTGAGCACAGAATCTGTGCATAATGCATGTCGGGGGGTTGAGAACACTCATTTCAACATTGAAAAGTGATTTACATTTTTTGGGGTGCGTGCTTATCACTTTTCAATGCTGATGTGAGCGATCACATGCCTTTGAACATGAATTATGCACAGATTTTGCGTGCACAGAATCCGGAGCGTCTCTTCTCTAGAGGCTCAACTAGATTAAGAAATTTTGCCTTCTTATTCCTTTTTCTGTCAGTGACAACCACACTAAGATTCCTTGGGTGTATGAAGAAAGTTATAGTTCATTCTCGGCAAGGCTTTCCACGCTCGGAGTACAAAAACGCCTAAGTCAACGGGGCCCACATCAGCATCAGAAGTGTTTTACACACTCTCCCAAAAAATGAAAATCACTGTCGGTGCTGATGTTTCCACCCACTTGACTGTTGGCAGACACGGGCGGAGGTTAGGGGTTGGCGTACAAAAGCCTCACCGGTTCAACTCTACGTTCTCCTCTTAACTATCTCGAGTCATTGTTGCCGTGACGTGTAAGGTGTAAACTGCATATATATAGTCTTGAACACTCATTATCATCGCTTCCGAAGACTTTAGGTTAAAACCATCGGACTGTTTATGATTTGTACCCTCATTATCATTGTTTCCAAAGACTTTTTTTTGGGATAGATATTTCGCAAGACTTGAAGTCATGATCTTTTGTCTTCTCGTTATCTTGTCAGATGTCAACTTCACGACTAAGATAGATGTGTCTAATCCTAGCTTTAAAGTCTTTGTGAGGAGCAATAATCACATATAACGATTGGACTGTGTTTTCAGCCTTCTATGTGGGTGGTCCTCATTGGAGATTCCTTTGGCCATGGGGTTGAAAAAAATGAGCTCATGCAAAGTTCTACCCTCACCATCTCATATTGTAATTATTTCCGAAAGAAAAACAAAATTTCATATTGCAATTGTCATGCCGTGCACTGCACGCTTCTTCTGTTTTCGAAGATTTCAGGTTCAACATCTTTTGTCGTTCCTTCCGACGTAGAGAGGTGGCAATGAACTAGTTCGGCACGATTCATAACTCGGCTAATTATTAACCGAGCCTAATCCTTCAATTTAGCTCGTTTAGTTAAGTGAGCGTGAACGGAGCTGCACAAGAGTCAGCTCATTAAAAGCTCGATTATATATATATATATATATATATATATATATATATAAAAGAATATTTTATGAAAATTTAATTTAGTTTTTTATTTTTGATAAATTGGGATTTCATTAAAAGTGAAAAAAGCCCAAAAACTCTCCCACAAGATACCATATGGGACAACCAACATACAATTTACATCTTCGACAGCCATTTGGACCAAGTTATGAGCATGTTCATTTAAGGAACGTTTTACAAAAACAATAGACCTAGGAGTTTAATATTTGTTTACAATCAAAAAACAAGTTTCTTAGATGCTAGGGACAAGAGAGAAAGTTTTCATTGACTGCATCCACTGCCTTGCTGGAATCAGATAGAATAATAACTTTTGTAACTTTAATCTGTTCAACTAGGTGCATTCCCAACAAAATAGTTTATACTTCAGTTTCAAGTGGAACCATCCATTGTATTTTAACATAGTTGAGGAGAGTGGATTGTTTCCGCTCATCTTAACTTACGCTCCTCTCTGCCCCATGTCAGGGGGTGGACATATCAGCACTAACAAGTGATTTTCACTTTTTAGGAGGGTGCATTTCACTTGTCGGCGCTGATGTGCCCGCCCCC
>JAOXJP010013836.1:0-17659 GCA_025762735.1 Platanus orientalis | reverse complement strand
AAAATCTATAATAAGATATTAAGAAGAAGAAGAGAGTGATAAGATTGTAGAGAATAAGGGAGATCATATATATATATATATATATATATATATAGTTTGAGAGAGAGATAAGATATATTTTATCAAAGAGAAAGCAAGAAAACAAAGAATTCACCATGACGGAGAACCTGAGCAGAAGAAGCAAAGCAAAGAAAAGAGACCGAACAGGAGAGACACCAACACCAAACCTAACAAGACGAAAAAGCCACTATAACTAATTTCCCGAAGGGAAACCCTCCCAAAACTCCCACTACTTAGACTCTACAAAACTAGGACAAATAGAGCACCAATCCCAAAGAAGATCAAACACGCTGCCCAAAATAACCACAATCAAAGACGATTTGCTCTTGAAAATGCGGCAATTCCTTTCCTTCCACACCCTCCAACAAATTGCTCCAAGAAGGAACCTCCACATCATAGAGAACAGCTAACTAACCCACTAACGCACAAACTAGAAATAAGATCACAGAAGATCTATGGAAAGACGCTATTAACTTGAAAATGGTAGAGAAAAAAGTTCCATATGTTCCTCACCACCTGACAATGGATAAAATGGTGATCAACTGACTCCTCCATAACGCATAGCTTGCATCTATTTGCCAAATTCCACCTTCGATGCTTGAGGTGATCAAGAGTGAGAATTTTATCCAAAAAGACTATCCAAATAAAAAAGTCAACTTTAGAAGGAATCCCTCGAATCAAAATTCCCTTGAAAGACTTGGAACCAATCGAGGCTTGATCCAAACTCTCATAAAAATATTTAGTGGAGAAGTTCCTGTTCTTTTTGAGACTCCAAACTCTTCTATCCCTATCCCCAATAGACAACTAGAAACCATCCAGAAGACTTAGGAGCCACAACCAGTCCTCCCACTCCCAATCATTAATATTCCTTCTACTCCCTAGGACACCAACTCCCATTCCTCCTGTGATCAAAATTGTCAACCACCATACTATGAGGCTTTGAGGCAAGCAAATGATTCTTGCTAAAATCGCCCTTAAGTCTACCATTCCCACACCAATGATCCTCTTAGAAACGAATATCCACCCTCAAACTAACCCCGAACCTAATAAACCTCTGAAAATGGGCTTTCCCTCTCAAGATCGACTTCCAAATCCAACAACCATGGGCACCTGCATCCTCTTTCGGGTCCCAAACCAAAACCAAATCATACTTGGCCACAATAACCTGTTTCCATGAGCTTGCTCTCTCCTCACCAAAAAGCCACAACCATCTACCAAGAAGAGCATGGTTATGGCTCCTGACACTCCTAATCCCTAGACCACCTCTAGAGATAGGATGAAAAATGGTTTTCCAATTCACAAGATGATAATTATCGGAAAAAAAAATTCACAAGATGATAACTATGGTGATCCACCAAATCATTCCAAAGGAAATTCCTAAAACAGGTCTTATCTTCTGCATGATAGAAATCGGGACCATAAAGAGAGACAAATAATAATTTGTAATGTTGGCCAAAACACTTTTGACTAGAATCATCCTATCACTTTTCAAAAGGAGGGGTCATTCCAAGAATCAAGCCTACGTGACTCTTTCAAGCACGGGATCCCACACGTTTTTGGATTTAAACTTCGCACCCAAGGGAAGACCAAGATAAAAGGAAGACCAAAATCCGATTTAACAACTTGAAATATTAGCCAACATAGGAAGGTTATCAACCTCTCCCACCTGAAACATCTCACTTTTGGCCAAATTAACCTTAAGCCCTAAAAGCTCCTCAAAATATCTCAAAATGCATCTCATGTACCCCATCTGCTTGAGATCTAGAAGAAACCATTCTTAGCTTTCTTAGCTTTCCTAGTCAACCTGCTCAAAGCTTCCAAGACCATAATAAAAAGATACGGTGATAGAGGATCCCCTAGAACTCCCAGAAAAGCCTTTGAAACCCTCATTCATAAGACCGAGAAAGTCACCGAACGAACACAAGCCATCATCCACCACCTCCACTTCATCCCTTGATATTTGCTTTATTTGTATGAGGAGTGGGGAATCAGTTGATCTTCTTCTTCATTGCTGTTTTACAATTAGTGGTTTGGATGGAGTTTTCTCTTTATCCAGTGTTTGATGGATAATGGTGATGCTTTTTTACATGGCCTTAAGTTAAGAGTATTAATGCATTTGTGTCCGAGGCCACATTCCATGGAAGATGCATCTAGTGGCGATTTGTTGGAGTTTGTGTGAAAGAATCCATAGGGTGTTTGAAAATTACTCTAAGCCTATGCTCTGTTGTTTCTAGAGTGAGATATGTTGATCTTTTGGTAATTTATTGCTGAAGAATTTTACAAGTTTTGCCAGAGGATTTAGGACAACGTGGAATTTGTAACTAATAATTTTTGGGTGGCTTGTCCTTTGATTTTTGGGGTGACTTGGATTGTTTTCTACAGTTCTGTATGTATGCTTTTTTCTCCTCATTTTGTCCTTTGAAGTGTAATGTGGCATCTTGTACTTTTCTTGGGGTAGCACACCCCTTCTCATAAGTCATATCAATAAGTTATTTGCTTATAAAATCTATAAAATAAGCCTGTGACCTTACAACTAAACTACTTTTTTCCAAATTGGATGAGAAGAACTATCTTTCTGTTTGTGGAGGCAAATGCTTTTGTCGCAACTTGGTACCTAAAATTCCTCCAACATAGGAACTCAAAGAGTCAAACTTTTGAACCCTCCAAAGTGGAGGTGCAGAGGGTTGGACTTTTTGACTGGATTGCTTGACTTTCTTTGGCTGTACCGTTTAACTTTTTGACCCTTTCTGAATGCTTGATATGCCCACTTAAGCTATACACACACACAAAAAAAAGTACTTTTGTCAAACTTAACTTCAATATAGTAATCTGATCTATTGCACAATGGGGAAAGATAGAACTCTGCAACTGATGTGTACAAACAAAGCAAGTGCTGCTGATTTCTTGTTTTCTTTTATGGATGCCCTTTCTGAGTTTTGTTTCACCTTACAGATTATCATTGGTTCAATTTCCCCCATTCAAAATTTCTGAGTTAATGAAATAGCAGCATGAATCATCACCTAAATAGTGTGTGCATTTCCATCAGTTGAATAGTATATGCTTCATGTGTGCCTTGTTTTATTTTCGCGTAATAAATAGTTTTCCAGTGTTTCAATCTTTTGGCAACGAATGTATTTATAGTGATGTGTCTGTGTTTGATGCAATTAATGTTGCGTTTTTGTCTTTTACTAGATAGTACTTTTGTGATGTGTAATTGCCTTTGATTTGTTCATTGTTATGTTTATGATAGGTTTCATGGCTGGGACCAAACTTTTTGTTTTGTGTTATATTGGAGACTGATAACTTCCTTTCTTTATTTAAAAAAATTAACGTATGCATCTCTTTTATATTTCTGTTTGCTAGCAGCCCCAGACATTGAATAATGATAGAAGTGAAGTGAGAGAAAGAAAGTCAACAGTGAAATCCAACTGGCAGAAGAAGAAGATTTGCCTCCAGATTTTCTTTGATGGAGGTAACTAAAAATGTATAAATGGGAAATTAAAAAATTGCTAGTTCTACCAAAATTTGAATGGTCTTGTAAAGAGTTTTAGGTGTTAATATCAATTATGCATGCTTGGTGAGAGGCTTTTTGTAGTAGCAGAATTGGTTTCCTTGCTTCACCCATATGATTTAAAAAATAATTATTAGTGATATTTTGTTCGTATTTAGCAGATCACAAAAATTGAGGAGCAGAAGCTGTGGGACTTAATGGATGCTTGCATTAATTATGTCTCAAACATTGCACTTGTTGAGGTAAGCTAAGTTCTAATATAATAAAGTTGGGACATTTTTTTTGTACTCCAGATTTATATGAAATTGAATAACCTGGTGTTAGATATTGATTTCAATTGTTACATTAGGGTGAAAGGCCATTAGAAAAGCAGGAGATCTTGGAGGACAGGATTAGTGAATTGCCGAATCAACTTATTTTTTATATCTTATCATTTTTGACGATAAAAGAGGCAGCATGTACTACCATCCTTTCTAGAAGATGGAGAGACATTTTAAGGTCATTTATGGCATTTACCTCTACCCTCAACCTTGATGTTGAAAACATGAACGGGTATGACTATCCCCAGGGTCTATTTCAGGGACATAAGAGGGATTATATATTGGAGAAAAGGTGCAAATTTGTAAAATGGGTTGATAAAATTTTACCACTTTCTCAGCGTCCAATGGTAGTTGCATTCAGGATTCAATTTTATTTGGGCCAAGAATCTGCCTGTTATCTTGATAGATGGATTGGTGATGCTATAGATAAGGGAGTCCAAAAGCTAGACCTTGACCTGTCCATGTCACACCGTTACCTCATGGTAGATAATCTCTACAGCTTCCCTTGTTGGCTATTTCCTCAAGAAAGAGAACCACACATAAAGTATTTGTTTTTGAACTCCTGTATTCTAACTCTCCCTCCTGATTTCAGTGCCTTTAACTCCCTTGTATCCCTTAATTTGGAAAATGTACATATAGCTGATGAAGATGTGGATTATCTATTGGTCAACTGTTCACTCCTTGAGAGTTTGAGAATGATAAACTGCCTTTCTATAGTTGGTTTGAAAATCACAACTCCGTCCATTCGATTGAAACATTTATATGTATCATGGTGTTACAACTTGGAGTATATTGAGATTGTTGGCATATGTATTTCATCATTTGAATATGTTGGAGCCATGATAAGGTTTTCATTCAAGCTTGTTCCCCAACTTAAAATGGTGTGTATCCGCACAATAAAAGGGAACAAATTAGGTGCTATGAGTTATGCTCCCAGCAAACTTGCATGCGATCTTCCTCAGCTAGAGACCTTATACTTGAGCTCACCTACTATTGAGGTTAGTAGAAGTCTAATCTTAATTAGTTGCACTTTGTAGATGACCAAGTTCATTCCTTGTAACTATCTGATTGGTCTTTCAGGAAAATATGCTGCCTACTAAGTTACCTACATTCTCTAATCTCAAGCAATTGGTGTTGATGACCCATGAACCTTACACAGAAAGCCTCCTGCAATTTACAACCTTTTTGAAGGCTTCTCCTTTCTTGCACAAATTTGTGCTGCATGTGAGTTTTCTGTATCTATTAAACAAATGTGATTTAGTAATTGATTGCAGATGTAATTGAATGCAAATGGAAAATCTTTTCCAGAATCTTCTATTGTTTGCTATGGTTATTGTTGGACTTGACTGGATGTATCAAAATCCAGATTTTATTTTTATGCCTTTCTGTTCCTGCGATGGTTGTTATCTATGTGGCTAAACAGTTCGTAAGATCATAAATCTTGTTCCCTTGTCGAAATACATGTAATATTTAGGGTAGACTGCATTTTCAATCTAAACCCTTAAATATTATAAACTTCATCTTAATACTAGATTTCTAGGTCTATTACTTAATGATGTTTTTGTTCATGGCTTTGGTAACACTAACTATTGTCAACTCAACAAAACCTTATCCCAATTCCCAACTCAGCAACACTCTTTGTAATGGTCAATGATGATGATGGAACAGTCAAGGCCATAGACCGGTGGTTGGTTACATGAGTCCTGTTTATCCATTCCACTCTATTTAGGGCCATTTCTGCTATTAAATCACAAGCCCCTATGTGTTTCCTTAATACTTCAGCCCAAGACAATTTTAGCCCTCCTCTTGTGCCTTCAACTTGCACAGTTTCACTCCTCAATGGTGCAGTCATTTGTCTTCATTGTACATGACTGAATCATATTAGGCAACTATCCTTGTCACCTGTTGGTGCCACATCGAAGCTCTCGTGAATGGATTCATTTTTTATTCTTTCCTTCCTAGTTTTACAAACCATCCATCTCATCATTGTCATCTCCTCAACACATTTATGTATGTGCTTTTTCTTAGATGCCAAATATTTTGCTCCATAAAGAATGGCTGGTATTATAACATCTTAGAAAATTTTCGCTTCATTTTAATGGTATTTGTTGATCAGAAAACATTAAGAAGCCCCTCTTCACTTCATTCAACCTGATTTAATTTTTTTTAATGGATGATGACCTTTGCATGAAATATAAAATAAGAATTACATCAAAGATGATTACAACAACACATATAAAAAGGGAGAACATACCTGTGGGGGTGAAATTCTTCACAATGTCAAATAAGAGGGTTCCTGGTTTCTTCGTGTTGCCTGGTGAACCAGAATTATTTGTGGATCGTCTTCTCACCAGTTTGAGCTCCAAGGGGTTGTTCCTGTTAAAGACATCGACAGTCAAGTTAGCAGGGTTTGATAGAGAGATGAGTTTTTTTTTGTGTGTGTTCAGAGAACTTGCCTGAGGACGTAGGTCCTACCCTCTTTATAGAATTCAAGAGTATCCATTCCTTGTTCTGTTAGATTATGGATTCGCCAGTTTGAGAGGATCGTGGGGAGTTATGATTGTTCCCGGTGGACTCCCCTTTGACTAGGCCAATCTGTTTAGATATGGCTTGTAGACGAGCTTCTAGAGCGAGTTTATCTGGATTAGAATCTTTAACTAGGGTAGATAAGTTTTGAATGGCCGTTAGCATGTAGATCACGTAGCTTGACGTGCATGGACTCTTCTGGTCGCATGTGGATGCCTTTGGAGCTGGTTTGACCTTGGATTGGTGCTTGAACTAGGGTTGTTCGGTTTGGGTCAGAATGAACCATACTATAGGTTGGACCAGTTCAGTGATGCCACTTGGTGGTTTACATGTGGCAGATATTTTTTGTCCTCTACAATACCCTTTGTACGTCAATGATTGCCTTGCCCCCATTTAGATAATCCATCAGCAATCTCATTCTGATTTCTTGGTATATGACAAAATCAAAGATTCATCTCATGCACCAATTCTCAAATTTCATGAATGATATGTGACAATGACCCATTTTCTTTTTCCCAGCTAAAAGCAACCAATGTGTCACCCTCCACAATGCTGCCACTAGCACTAACAACTTTAGTTCTCTTAGATCCATCAACAAGGATTTGCCTCCCGCTTTTGTGGAGCACATTCCTATTGGTCTGCTGATAGCAGACACCACTACTTCTACATTCTCCGAATATACCGCCAAAGCCTTTCAAGGATCTATTGATCATGACTGAGAAATAAGAAATTCAATGCAGCCCTTTTTTTCATCACCCATTGTAAAAAATCCCAATTTACTCTATCGTAAGCTTTTTCAAAATCCACTTTGCAAATCACCCCTTCATTTGATGATTTCTTTTTTACCTCCACACACTCGTTGTTCTCAAGATTCCATCCAATATTTGTATCCTCCAATGAAAGCCCCTTGAGGTCTTTAAGTCATTTTTTGCATAACAGTTCACATTCTCTTTGATAGGCTTTTAAAAATATTTTTATAGGATCACCGCTAAGCTGATTGATGATAGTACTTTAATTCGATGATCTCTTCTTTTTTAGTAATAAGAACGATGGCGTTAGCATTAGACGTCCTTATTCACTCTTCCTCTTTCAAAAAAATTCCTTAGACATTTCCATCAAATCACCCTCGATGATTTCCTTGCAGTTTTGGTAGAATAACATGATAAAGCCATTAGGCCTTGGTACCTTATATTTATCCATGCTAAATACAACTTCTTTAACTTCTTCTTCGTCATCTTTTTCTAACCACCTTGCCTTCTCTTCAGCATAATGGCATATCTTTAAATTGTCAATCCGCAGGCATCCTCTTAAATCTTTTCAATAAACTGACGAAAAAAATGTCAACCATTTCCTTGGCTATCATTTCTTGATCTTCTACTTCCTCCTCCCTAATCCGTAACTTCGTAATTGTGTTTTTCCTTGTTCTCTCATTTGCTACTTTGTGGAAACAACTCATGCTTCCATCTCCCTCTTTGAACCATCAAAAGCTTGACTTTTGTCTCCATAAAATCTCTTCTCATGCTTTAGAATAGTTTCCATTTCAATTAGAAGAGCTCTTCTTTGAATCACTTGGTTATTTTCTTTTGCTTATCCAAACATATTTTTGTTTAATTGCTTCTTCACCTGTTACATCTTCTTTAAAAAATTTGAAGCCTTTTCGTCCAACAACTTCACCTTCCTTCCACCATCCTTCCATTTCTTCTGTAAAAAGAAGGATGAAATGTCCACATACTTTCAAAACGAAATGGGAGAATTTTCCTTATGATCTAATTTTATGGACAACATCCTCTTCAATATCCTCCTCTTCACGAATAATTTAACCGAATAATGAAAATGGTTACTCCTAGGCATTCCTTGGTTATCAATCTCAAACACTCCCTCATTTCTACTCGTATTTTTACTAAATTTGTATTCCATTTATAATGTTTTAGTCTTATCTTAATATGTTATGATTTTAGAACCTCCATCAATAGTTTAAAGTTGCCACATTTGTTGCAGACTCTTGACATATTACCAAGCTGTGAAGGATGGTGGTTAAGAGGTCGAATTTCTCCCCACCCTTGGAAAATGATGCAGACAACAAGAAAAGACTCTTATATGTGCCACCACACAAGAGAGCAAGGTTCAAGTTTTGTAATATGTATGTGTTATTTTAATTTGTTTAGGGGTGGGTACTTTTTATAATAATTCCTTTTGTGCCAAGGGTAGATTAGGATTTCTCTTTGCAAAAAAATATTTGCAAAGATTTGTTTGTAATAAGGATAAAAGTTAGGGTCTAAATTGGGATTGTAGTGGGCTGGTTGTCTCTACATGTTGTTTGTCTTTTAGTGGGTTGTCATATTAAACAAATGGGCTTCACAAAGAGTGCTAGTCAACATCCCATGTACCCATAAGTTTTAAGAACTTTTAAATTTAGAAAGTAAGTTTTTAGAAGTCTTATAGTTTAGGAAAATTTGGTTAGCAAGTCTCTTAGATTTTTAGAAGTTTTTATTTTAGGCAAGTTTCTTTTATTTTGAGTTTTGTAAGCCTATTTAAAGGCACCCCTCCATATTTTTTAGTGAATAATTAATACCAAAGTTTTTGAATTCGGTTGGTCTCCCAAAGTATGGCTATGGTCATGTTCTTCTCTCCAAGGGTTGATGCCATCTCCTAGGTTCCCCTTTCTGTCCATGTGGATTGTAGCACACCAAGGTGCACACATGAGTGCCTCTCACCCTCCCTTTCTCTCTCACCTCTTCTCTCTCAGTTATTTCTTTTATCTTCTCTTCTCCTTGCCTCTTCTTCTCTTTCTCTTTCTCTTCTCTTATATTCTTTCTTATTTTCTTCCCTAAAGATTCCCTATTGGTTTTCATCAAAACCCCCATAAAGAAATTTTTGAATTTTATGAAATTTCATGATTTGGTTAATCAAAACTTATCCAAATTTCATGAAATTTTAATTTTAGATCCTCTGAACTTTGCATTATTGATTTGGAAAGTTTCGAAATTTTTTAAAGCATCAAATGAGCATTTTGGTAATTTTGGGATTTGTTGCCTGAGTTACAAAATACCCCTTTTGGGCCTTTTTCTTTCTTTTCATATATTTTTCATTCTAAATTCTTTTAAACCCTATTTTTGTTGTTTTATTGCCTGTTTTTATAGTTTTGTGGCTACTTAAGTGTCCTAAATTCAATTCTTGAAATATATTGCTTCCGCACTTTGAATCTAGTAATTATTTGAGTCTCTTGAGATATCCTACATTAATTTGGGTATTTTCTCCATCACTCTGCATCAATTTTGGTATCAGAGCTTATGTGTTGCATCGGTTTTGGTATCAAAGCCAAGTTCCAACTAGTTGGGTTCTTGCGGGTTAGAAGAGCCATGCTGCATTATTTTGGGTATGAAGTAATTCTAACTCTTTCAGAGTATGAGATATGGGTGAAATCTATATGTCTGGCAATCTCAGAATGTGATGGCTGATTCGTTAGTCAATTGGAGGGTGGGGCTAGATAATGTTTTAAGTGCTAATGCCTTATAGGTTTCTTTTTTTTGATGCCTTCGGGCCCCTATTGTTGCATTTTATTTGTTTTTTTTTTCATTTCAATAAAATCATTAATTATCAAAAAAAAAAAAAAAAAAGTTGGAAACCAACAAAAACTGTGAATTTTCGATTTAAAGTTTCCAAGTTAGTTAATTTCAAAAATCAAATACAACATCTCTGAGTTTTGTCTTCATGTCTCTTCCCAACTCAAACGACATTCCCCTGCTTGTTTCCCTTTCCAAATCAAACTCCCATCAACCCTAGTTTTCATCTAGGTGAACACACACACACACAAAGGTAAGGAAGAAGTTGACAACAAGAAGGAGAAATAAAAGGAAAAGAAAAGGATAAGAGGAGCATAATAGTAGATGCTGCAACTGTAACCACCCATACGACCTCAACCATTATTAGGTAATGTCTTTTTTTTTTTCCTTCTTTTTTGTATGAGGTTATTGATGCCAAGATGAAATCTGGAAGGCTAGGAATCATATGCAAGGTGGACATGAAGAAAGTTTATGACCACATGAATTAGGGATATCTTGATTGGATTCAGGAGCAGATGGGCTTTGGTCTGAAGTGGAGAAACTGGATGAAGATTTGTGTCTCTTCTCCTTCTTTCTCAGTCCTAATCAATGGCTCCCCTAAGGGATTGTTTTAAAGGGAAAAGAGGCTTGAGGTAGGGTGACCTTCTTTCCCCCTACTTGTTCATTATGGTTGTAGATTTGTTGGGAAGATTATCAGCGAAGGCAGAAGCAGTGGGTCTACTTGAAGGGTTTTTTGCCATTGAGAGGGGTCTAGTGGTTCCTTCTATCCAGTTTGCGGATGACTCTCTTTATGCTCAATGCAGATTTAGAGGGCCTTCAAAATTTATGGTGCATATTTTTAATGGTGGAAGTGGCAACTGGCCTTGGAGTAAATTAGAGCAAGTCGACTCTAAGTCTAGTTGGGGACGTGCCTGAGGTGGAGGATTTGGTGAATATGATTGGTTGTGATGTGATCTCTCTCCCTATTAACTATCTTGGGCTCCCTCTTGAAGCAAAACCTTCTTCCAAAGTAATATGGACTCTCGATTCTGGATAAAATGGGCAGTAGGCTTGCGAGATGGAAAAGTAACTATCTTTTATTTGGGGGTAAGCTCATTTTGCTGAAAAATGTGCTTGCTAGTATGTCCATTTATTTCCTCTCCCTTATCAAATCCTGGCATCTGTGCTTTGCAAAATTGAGAGTATTTAGCAGGACTTTTTGTGGGGGTCTAGCAAGGGGAAGAGGAAGATTCATTGAGTGAATTGGAACAACATTTGCAGCCCGGTGAACCAAGGGAGCCTTGGTATTCGGTCGTTGAGCGTGCTGAACATAGCCCTCCTCTCCAAATGGTTATGGAGATTCAGAGAAGAAAGAAATTCTATATAGAGAAGGATGGTGCAGGCTAAGTATGGGGAAGAAGGGCATGCGTGGGCTTATTGAATGCCGACTGGACTTATGGGTTGTGGTTTATGGAAAGGAATTTGTAGAAATTTGGTTGACTTTTTCAGTTACATCAAGTTCAAAGTCAACAAGGGTGATAGGGTTAGATTTTGGCTAGATGTGTAATGCTCCAAGGAGCCCCTTTGTTATCTTTTTCCGTCATGCTTTAGCCTAGCCAAATCCAAATATGGTTTAGTGGTTGAACACATGATTCGATTAAGAGTGTTCTGCCCTTGGGACCTAAAACCCAGAAGAAACCTTAATGACTAGGAGATAAAGGAAATGGGGAGGTTATTAGAGGTTCTGGACTCATATACAGTTGGAGATCCAGAGTTGGAGGATGAGATAATATGGATTTGAGATGAAATGGTGGTTTTTCTATTAAGTCTATGTACGAGAATTTTTGTTTACAGAAGCTGGAGAGCTCGCCCGGTATTTGTGCCTAGAATCCTCTAATCCAACTCAAAGTGGCGATGTTTTTGTGGAAGTTGTGGTGGGATTGGGCTCCAACAATTGACAATCTGATTCATTGTGGGATGGTGACTCCCAATTGGTGCTATTTTTGTATCTCAGTTGGTGAATCTTCTACCCCACCTATTCCTCCATTGCCCTTGGGTGTATCCGCTATGGTCCTATTTCTGGGTTAGTTTTGGAGTGAAGTGGGTGCATCCAAGGTCAATCAAACGTTTGCTAGCCTGTTGGCATCCCCAGAGGTGTAGGAAGTGGAGTGATATCGGCAGACAGTTGTAGATCTTAGTGCCAACAGCCCTTTGGTGGTCTACTTGGGAGAAAAGGAATAGAAGAATCTTTGAAGGCTCATTGTGTCAGCCTAGGAAGGTGTTAGATGCTGCACTGTCTAGATTGCATGATTGGTGCTATACCTCATTCTCTGGGGACCAGCCCCCTCTTGAGTCTTGGATCTATGATTGAGATCGTTTTATTTTTCCTTCTTGCTAGCCTTCCTTGGTTCTTCATTGTTTCTTGCTAGCATTTCTCATGTTGTTTGTATCTTTTGTTCCTTGGTTTGGCTAATATATTACATTATTTTTCAAAAAAAAAAAAAGTTCATGGTTTCAGGTTATTCATATTTGAGTTCTAATAAAAGTAGAATTCCTAGAAAATCTGGTTTTGGCTTTCTCTAAGTCACGAACACCTGCCATTACTGCAAAACCCTTGACAAGTAGTTGCTCAGTGATCCTTTTACCAGTAGGTCCAGCAACAAAAATCCTCTTCTTCCCATTTACATCAATATCCTCTTTCTCTGTAACTTTGTTAATCTCCATCTAATAATAGTATTAATATTTGCATAAATGAAAAGAAAAATATCAGGAAAACATGAGAAAACGGAGTAGAGAAGCAACTTTTTCTTCTTTTTCCCCTTCTAATTTTGTCCTTCAAAGTTGCATTTCTGAATATTTAAGAACAAGAAATATGTGCAGAAAAACCCCAGAGGGAGGGTTAAGAAACAGCTTACCTTAGTAGCTTTAATGGGGAAAGAAGAGCAGAGTTGGAAGAGAGCAGATGCAGAGAAGGATTTGGTGAGAGCTTTAGCTTTCTTAAGGAGAAAGAAGTGAGAGCTTGTGAGGAAGAAAGCTGTGGCCATAGTTTCTGCTTTCCACCTCTTGAAAAAATATGAAGTTAAAACGTCCACCTTACATTCTTTCTTCTTAACAAAGAGCTAGAATGATGACACGTAGCACATCACAGATCATAAGTAAGATTTTGGCCATTTTGGGTTTCTCCTAAATCTTTCCAGATCATTGAAGAAACATATTTCAACTTCAGAGAAGATTTAGAGGCTGAAGTAATTGTGTGATATGCTGAACATGAACTTGATGCTGAAGATCTTTGTGAGGATTCAGTAGCAAAGATGCATGATAACTGTGCATTGGAAGAGACTGATCATGGGAATTTAGGGGAGGCCAGTATACTCAATGTCGATGGAGAAAATGTCATGTTAGAAATTGTCAAAGAGGCCTGAGATGCAAATTTGGATTATTCATATAGAGAAGTAGTGTTAAAGGTTGGAGGGAGAGGGAAAAGAAAATTTTAGAGACCATGGTAAATACGCATGATGTTACTCTCAATGAAGCTGGAGAGGTGAAAGAGAATGCAATGACCCTCAGAGAGTTATTTGATGAAGACAATCATGGAGAATCTGCTTTTGTGAAATCTGGAGAGCTCCATGAAGCTCAAGGAATTGGCGAAATGAGTTCAAGCCTCTGGGCTCTTCACAACACAGCTACCACACCTGTTTGCTTTCCAGTATCTCAAGATTCTAGCTTAAGTTCTGTGTACAAGGCTATGTAAGAGCCGTCTAGTTGTGAAAACAAAGTGCTTGTATCAGAGGAAGATGTAGATATCATGGAAAAGTTCAAGATTGGGATTCACAATGAAGTTGAACAGAAGCTTAATAGCAAGTTTTGGGAGTTTGAAGAGAATTTATATGAGGGGGTTGTAGAACGAGAGAAGAACTCCATCTCTGAATAACCAAAGCTAACAGTGAAGAAAAGGAGATCAATGTTGAGATGTGAAGGGATTGAAGAGGAGATTTTATTATATTATATTTTACTATGTTTTATGCCAACTGCGGTTGGACCATGCAAACCAACGGTTGATCCCAATTGGACCTGAACCACTCAAATTACCAGTTTGATAGCCAGTCCCTCAGTACTTTAGAATATTTTTATTTTTATTTTTCTAATGTTTTGCCATCTTCCATATGGTCAAATATGAAATGTTTCATATTTTAGTAATAATATAAAAATAGTAATAGAAGGGAGATAGGGAAACTTACCCCCTGTTATAACAGTTGTGAATGTTATGACGGGGTAAGTTTATTTTCTCTCTCCTTCCGCCTTTTGTCTTTGCTTTCTCTTTATCAATAAATAAGTTTTTTCTTATAAAAAAAGGGGGAAAAAAACAGAAAACAAAAAAACAAAACAAAACAGTTGTGAATGGGTTGTTTTCCAGCACTGTTGCATGCTTTTGTTTTGACATCGTAAGTTGAACTCTCTCATGGAACTGAACTTGACCACATTGTACATTTGTTCATAAAAACATTAAATTAGAATGCTTGTTGCTGCAGATACATGCCAAACGTCCGTGTAGAGAAATAATAACAGAAGTAAAGCATAGTCCGTCTAAATGCCCCCATAATCAACTTAAGGAAGTTCAGATATGTGGATTTGGAGGTTACCGGGATGAAATTGAGCTTTCATTATATTTCCTGAAGAATGCCACTGCACTCAAAGTAATGACTCTTGACCCAAAAGTTCCGTTTTACAAGGGAGAAAACATATGGCACACCATTACGGTATTTGAGTTGGCCAAAACCCAACGGGAGAATGTTTATAAGTTGCTTTGCAGGGAAGTTCCTCTCGGTGCCCAACTGATAATTTTGTGAGTATTCAAGTGCTTCCATACGCAATTGGCAAGTACGTTAAACTGTTTCTGTTCCCTGTAATGTTATGCACATACGCATTCAGGGGAATCCATGCTTCCTTTAGTCTTGTACTATTGTCAAATACTATTTATCTTAGCTGCTTTAATTATGAGTATGATTGTATTTATCTTGTTTATTTTTTCAACACGTAGAAGATTTCCATCTCATCTTGTCATCTCTTTTTACTTGTTTCCTGATGAATGCCGATGGTTTACTCTAAAAATTAACTTTGATAAGGCTAAAGGCTTTCTGTTATGCAAATCTAATGGGGCCTGAAATCCTCTACGCCACCCCCTCTCACAAGGGGGGTGGCGTAGAGGATATCAGCCCGATATGGTGATAGGCATTTTTTGCCATGTGTCGCTCTTAGGTCCCATTACATGTGCGGTGGCTACAGAGCAAGTAAATGGATGACGTGGAAAAACATGTGAACATTCTGAGTTATCACGTCATAATCCTGGCAAAGTAGCAAACCTTAAATCCGTTTTGCCTTGGTCAGAAAATCCGGCCTCTTCTCATAGCCCTAATAGATGTTTCAAACTTTAAGTACTAACAAGCTGTTAGGACTCTTATTGGCATTTGCAGTTTGCATTTCATTCCTCCAATCCTTTTCGTCAATATAGATGTCAAAGGCTATTTTTTTTCCCCTTAAAAACTCACATGTAATGCCTGTATGTATATATATATATATATATGATTAAATTAATAACTGGATGGGGTTTGGGTTGAGGACATTTTGACCTGAATTTAACTGACCCAACATATACCCACCCTGAATAGACCAAATTGACCTCTACTTGTAAGGGATGTTCTGCTATACATTGTGGCATAGGTATTCGGAATATATAGTGAAAATGAGTGATAATCTTAATAATTTGTTGATTTTTGAGAGATTCTTATGATTCAAAATCAACTAAAGAGCAAAAGTTAGGAGGAACTCGAGTAATTTTCCTTCTTTTTCTTTGTAGACGATAGCCATATACAGGACATTCCAGACAGCATCGGGTTAAGTTGGAAATTGAAAATTATTTTTAGTTCCAGTAGGCCCTTAGGCCCAGTCTGGGCACCATGAATTGTATAGAAAAGAAAAGGAAAACCCACAAGAAAAGGAAATAAAAGAATCACAAGAAAAATATGAAAAAACCAACTTGTCATGGCAAGCAGACAGCTTTAAAATGATTTTTTGAGAGAATTTTTTCATGAGAAAATCTTTTCATGGCAACCAGACTGGGCCTTTAAATTAAAAAAAAAAAAAAAAGAAAGAAAGAGGGAACATTCTAAAAATTAATAATATTATTCAATCCCAATAAATAATCTGGGTCTCCCATACTCACAATGTAGGTTTTTTTTATTCTATTGATGGTAAGGATTTTCATAGAATCCAAGGGTGGAAAGAGACACTTCGTGGCCAAGAATTTCTGTTGTAATCGGTGTTGTTAGTTATTCCCACTTGTGCCATGACTTGTTTCCTCCTCCCCAAAAGGTTCTGTAAATTGATTAACTCTTTTCAATGCTAGTGTGGTAAAAAATATGAAGAAAATCCTTGCCTGGTTACTGAGCAAGTGGCAAATCCTCTCCAACCCCGGGGTCTTGTGGCTGAAGTTTTTAAAATCCATTTACTCTCCATCATCCCATGACTTTTGGCATGTCAAGGGACACTCAAATGAGCTCAATATTTGAAAAAATATTTTAAATAATCAGGATTATTGACCAATGACCTTGGGTGGGTTGGCAATGCAATTTATGGGATGACCCTTGGATCCCATTCCTCCCTTCAAATTTTCCTCGTAAACCTTAGAATCGTTGTTTTCAAAGGTTGCAAAAATCATCACTCCGAAGGGTGATACTTGGGATCTATCTTCTCTCTCTAACATATTGTCCATACACGAAATCCACGAATTTAAGAATATTTACCCTTAGCATAAAACTCAAGAAGGATTCTTTTATTTGGCATTTTGATAAATAAGGTTCGTTCTCTTTAAAATCAACCGGTATTCTAGCCTATTCGAACTTTCCTCAACCTACATCCTCCAATAAACCCTCTCAAAATCCATGAATTTGGCACTTGGAAGTTCCTTCTGCAGTTGAACAATTCTTTGGAGAGCATGCAAGGACATTCTCCCTATTAAGGAGACTAAGTAAAGGTTAATGTGGACCCTGTCTGCCCCATCTGTATGGAGAATTACGAATCTGTTCTTCATTGTCTAACAACGTGTCCCATGGTGACTGAAATCTGGTAGGCTGGTATGCTTCTCGCTTTCCCATTAGATACAATCTCTAAGTAAATATCACTTTCGTTGATTATTTTAAGAGTTGGATTTCTGAAAATTTTAATAGTAAGCATGAAGCCAAAGAGGTCTTGCAAGACACTGGCATTCTATGTTTGGTTTGTCCAGAAGATAAAAAATACTGTTTTTTTTTTTTAATAAGAAATTTGATTTGCCAAAAATATTATTGTTGTGTTGCAAGACGCTAAAAGAGTTAAAGAAGCCCTCAAGAGATGCTTCCCCTCAATGCCAAAACACAATAGGGGGTCAGATGGTCAGGGAGCCTCCTCCCCAAGATGATTGATTGAACATTAGTTATGATGTAGCCTCTTCTTCAAAGTTTAAGACAGCAAGAATAGGAGCTGTTGCTAGAGATGGGAATGGAAGGGGAGTAGTGTCTCTTTTAGGGCTGTCCACTATTCGATTATTATCTGTGTCCAATTTGTGTTCAATCCACTAATATTCGATTTGAATGAATCTATATCCGATTCGATTATTCGACTAAATATTCGAATCCATTGAAATTAATATATAATTAATATTTATA
>JAOXJP010013814.1:0-17659 GCA_025762735.1 Platanus orientalis | reverse complement strand
TAATTTTAAAATAATTAGTATATTATATATAATAAATATATATTATATATGTAAAAGTGTGGGCCTCGGGCCGGGCCAGAGTCGGGTAGGGCCGAGGTAAGCCCAAGCCCGGCCCTCAATAAAAGTGCAGGCTTTGGGCCGGGCTTTTTCGGGCCAATTTGAGGGCCGGGCTAGGGCCGGGCTCGGGCCGGCCCGGCCCATGCCCACCCCTAGTCATAGCCAATTGATATTTTTATCCAAGATCTCATTACTCATATATTTAGGTTTTTTTTTTTCCTTACCTTCAATTGCAATTGCACAATCTTCTTTAACCAAAACTACATTCATCTTTAATTTTACATGTATTGCTTTGATTGAATTTTGGCACCTTGAATGTTGTAGAACTCAAACTCTCTATCTTTAACACATATAAACACAAAGAGCATTATCAATTTTTTTTTTTTTTTTTTGTGAAAAAGGGCCTTAAGATGAGCCTAAATTTGGCATTGGAAGTTAATACTGAATCTTTGAAAACATTGTTCTTCGAAGATACATTCATTTCCTTTTGACTTAAGTCTTGTAGAAGACTGCACTGGCATAGTATGCTTTAATTGATTGGAACACATTTCGATCAACAACAATGGTTCCCTATGTGCTTTTCCAAGGGTACTTGACACATTGGTGAAATGTCAATGGCACCCATTGTATTAATGCATCCACGACCTACCTATAAGGACATAATGCATTGTAACTGCTTCGGTCGTGAGAATAAAGTTCAATCTTTGATGTCATTGAATTTCATTTTATGGTTTATAAACCAAAGGGGCTTCCATTGAATTTGGTTAAAACCTTGAATGATCATGATACTGGGATGAAGCTTCAATGTCTTAGTGCCCAGTTGTGGTAGCATCCTTTCTTGGAGGATATTAATGATTGATCCGCCATTCACCATGACCCAATAATACTTGTACCATTAATTTTACCTATAATGAAGAGAGGGAACTTGTGTGTAAAGTATCATCCAAGTACATGTTTATGTCATTGAAAGTCACAATCAGCATGTAGATCCCATCGTTGGTGATTGCTCGATAGGATACCCTTGTTATTTCTTTAATTTTTGTAAACTCCTTGGGATTTGTGAGTGCATATATGAGAGTGAATCATTGTTTTGAGAACATTTTTAGGGCATCATATGTTGAACAGAAATGGTATCCTATCGTGAAGGTGAACAGTTCTTCGCGAAACAAGGCACAAAATGGCCATCACGATGGACACGTGGCTCACAGTGAATGGGAAAATATTCACGTAAAATCATAGCTTCATGAAGGACATGTAGTTCATGAAAGAGTGTCAAGAAGCTTCATATGAAATAATAGCACCACGAAGATCTCTCTTCGCATTGGATGAACAGTGCTTTGCGAAGGTAGGTTTATCGCGATGAACAGTCCCAGAATCACATAATTGCTATTCTAAGTGGTACAAATACTGAGGAGTTGTGATGGCAGTGGTTTTATACTCTAAAAATACCCAAAAACTGAATGGAAAGAGTTCCACTCATGCATGACTCACCTCTCCGTACAGATCTCGAAAAATGTGTAAGATGCATGCCACATAGGAAACCTACTTCAAATATAACTCTATCATATCTACAAAATCCCATATATCAAGGGATGAGATAGAGATGAAGTTGGAATCTTACTCAGTTAAGGAGTTACACAAGCATTCAAGACTCTTCAACAACCAATCAAGCATTGTCACATCATCAAAATCTTCTACACAGACAAGAAGTTCAAGCTAAAAACAAGGCACCAAACATGCAGCAAAGTCCTAGAGTGAAATCAATTGCAAATATCTATATAAACCCTACTATTTCACACGTTTCATAAGCTTTTCACACACATAGTATTCAACTCTCATGTTTTGGCAATATTCCAAGTGGCTGGAGCACACACTCTCTCTCATGTCTCTCTCACGGTTTTTATCATCTTCCCCATGGATACTAGTTCAAGTTCACGCCAATCATCTTCAAGCTCAAGCATGTCTATTATATCTTTGCAAAGCACTATGGAGAAGACATACGCTCATGGATTCGAAGATGATGCCAAGGCTAAGTAAGACTAAGAGAATTGTAAAGAGAAGAGAAGAGAAGAACATCATACATTCCTGTATTTTATGCCATACATTTAATGAAATATTTAATATTTATTTTCATGCATTCTTCTTTTACAAGTTGTGTAACAATTAAGAAATCAAAGGTTTGCCTATTAAATATCAGTAATTAACAAATCTCTTTTGAGATTTGGAGTGATTGTTACCCACATAAAATAATAAACTAACCCTCTAAAGGTTGAGTAATTTGAATACTTCAAGTTTCAAAGCTTTGATTGGAAAGCAACGAAATTTGGTGTTAAAGAGGCTTGGTTCATCTTTTTATCCTGTTGATCTATTGGGGTAGGTGAGGTGGGAACTTCTTACTTTATCTAAGCTTGACATAGTTGTATTGCCTTACCCTCTTTCCCTTGTTCACAGTTCAACTTGTGTTAGAGACGTTTACCATTATGGTTGTAGCATTACAGGCTGACTGTTGGGTCTGTGGACTATCGGGAGGTGCTTCATCTTGCCCGCAGAATGCATCTTGATGAGAAGGGTTATGTGGTTAATCTACAAAACAAATGTTAACAACTTTATTTTCTAGCACTATTGCTAGGATCAATCTTCTATCTAAGGTGCTATGCTCTAAATACTAGTAAGGAAGGCAGATGATTGATCATCATCCAAATAGATAACAGTCCCAAGTGTTAGGTCAATTTTAAGAAAAAGATAAACATTCTGGGAGGTTTAATAAATCAAGATGATAGAAACATTGTCTAGTGGACCGATCTCTTGGTTCATCAATACACTGGGTTGATTAGGTTATACCTAAGTGTTACTATTGGATGGTGGCTATTATGATTGTTAATCGGGCATTTCTTCATCATTTTGTTCAGGTTCAAAATCACTATTGATGCCAATGATAGATATAGCCATACAAGACATTATTGCTTCCCAGAACAGTTCATCAAGTGATAATTTTGAGTCCATAGATCAGGACTCAATAGTTCATTCGGCATATATTCTTCTAAAGTATGATACTCTTGATGGATGCTCAAGGAGATCAACTGGAAGAGCTTTATATTTCAAGCTTGGTTCTTATTCTTCTTTGTCTTCTTCTTCTTCTTGGAGCCATTAACTAAGGCAAGATTATGTTTCATGGATATTGTTCCTTCTTAAAGACGCTTTGTTTTGGCAACAATTTTTTCCTGTACAACCCAATCATTGTCGGATATCTCTGGTTTCCTATGATCCTTTTTCCCTAGACATGCTTATTTTTCGTTGTCTTACTTTCGTAGATAATTCATTCACTATCTGTTTCCTGGACTTCTTGCTCATTTTTTATTGAGGGTGTGTGACATCATCATATGAACCCTCTTGTATCGTCTCAAATATGAAGACAGTGTTTGCTTATGCAACATCTTCGAAAATCAAATGTGAGAGTACCATCATCAAGTAGAGCTTGAAATTTGTTTTTAAACATAAAAGCAATATTTTATATTGTAGCTTACAAGTTGATACTACTTGCAATACTTTGGATCATCAATTTTGCCAACCTTGACCACATTCTTGGGCTCCAATAATATGTATCTTGTTTTCATGATCTGATTGAAGAGATCCTAAATGGTATCCTCATAAAAAGAGTAATTTTTTTTCTCATTTTCTTCATGGTTAAGAGATTAGGAGCTAGTTTGACTTCTATCTCTTTCCCCTTTTTAGTGGATAGATTGAGGGATTGTTTCTTAGTCCCTACTACATCCATGCCTTCTTTCTTAGCTATTTTGAACCTCTTCTCTCTATTTTGTTAAGGATCTTTTTTCTCAATGTCACATGCCTTGGAGTCCAAATCATCAAATCTGTAATGGTTTGTGAAGTTAATCTAGAAGACAGTTCATGCTATAGGTTATTTAGACATAAATGGATTAGTTCATGTTGAGTGAACTTCTGATGGCACAAAAATGTGAACTCTTTTCATATATTGATATACTTCATGACAGACTTACCTTCTCTTTGTTTCTCTTTAGTGAGTTTTGACACTCCTACCTCTTTTTTGGTGCTTCAAAACTAATCAAGGAATTTTCTCTACATTACTTCCCATTTGGTATAGATGTTTGGGGTATGTTGGACAACCACACAGAGGTTGTTCCCTCAAGTGATTGGATGATCAACCTTAAGAGTAGTTTGCCAAGGTTTTCCACTATTCCATATTTAAAAACAAAGAGGGAAAGATGTTGCCTAGGATCACCTAAACCATAAACCATCATGAATAGTGGTTTTGAGAACCTTAAGTGGGAAAGGAACGTTGTCCACATATGCTAGATATGGTTGGAAAATGATGTGGACTTGGTCTTCTTTTCTCTCTGTTTTGTCTTTAATATGTTTGGAAACAATCAATTCGATCCTTGTGATAAAATCTGGTGTCATACCTTGAGAAAGACTTGATGAGGGTACACACCTTGATGGAGCTAATGGCTAACTTTATGTAAATAGGGTGCCTTATCGGGGTACTTCTGTAAAGGGTATTCCTTTATGTTAAGCATATGTTGAGGACATGTGCCTCTAGTTGGCCAATGTTGATGCCCTAAGTGGTGTTGATGTGAAGGGTACATCCTCAAGTAGGACTGTATGTGCTACCCCTGAGTAGGAGCATGTGGACCAGATGAAGGTACACTTGTTGGAGAATAAACTTTAAGAGAAGGAGACTAAGAAATTTCTCTAATTTGGTCATTGATACACACAACATGTTCCTTGTCTATTGTATTGTCACAATCCCCAAAATATTTTTAAAGGATGTGTCAGGCGTTTTAGAATGCTTGTCAATTTTGTCCTTGTTCTTATCCTTTTTAGATTTACTCCTATCGTCATAACCAACACATATGTCAGGCTTTTAGAAGAAAAGAATTCCCCTTAACCCATTTGTGGCAACCAAGAACTGTCTCCCTTAGTATGTGTGGGAAGAGATGGATCCACCCTATGTGGGTGAACCCATGGGAACTTATCTATGTCTGGATGTGATCTTTCTTGAACCACTTTTGTCTTTTAAAATGTACTAATTGTAACACCCCGCATTGAACTTAAAGGGTAAGAATGTAATTTAACACATATAAGGGTAAAATTTTTATTTCACATGTTTTGGACAGGCCATAGAGTGGTTTAGGGACCCTTTAGACCAAGTTAGAAGTGTAGAACCCTAGTTGGACCACGAACTTGTTAAGTTCAAAAGCTGCCCCATGTGTGTTGGGGTAACTTCATGGGTAAACTTATATCAATCCCAAGTGAACTAGGGTGCAAGCCATGTATCATTGGAAATCTCTAGGAGTCTACTTTCTAATGTTTTAAACCGTTCATGAAACAGAGTTTTCTAGAAGAAGTTATGACAATTCTTCCACAAGGTGTCTTTGTTGACAAACCCACACATTTAGGGTAACTTCATAGGAACACATGTACTAATTCTTAAAGAATTGGGGTGCAAGCCTTACACCATTATAAAAATATGGAAGTCTAGTTTCCAATGCAACAAACAATGTATGAATCCTAGTTTTCTAGAGGATGTTATAAGTGATTTAGCGCGAAGGGATAAAAGTTGAGAAAACATGTCCATCTCGAGCCTTCATTTACTGGCTCAAGCCATACTTAGTGGATTGATCCGGGATTGATTTGACACTTCTATGGTTGCAGAACAGTGCACAAAAATGTATTAGTTCGATCCGGGATCAATCCAGAACAACCCAGATTGCATTTTTTTAGACAAAATTGATTTTACTTTATTTTGGGGGAGTGTGAGCCCCCAACTTGACCCAAAACCCTAAAAATATGTTAAAGAAACCCTAATTACCTCATTTACATTAAAAGAGAGAGAGTTAGAGAGGTCGAGAAAAGTTCTTGAGCTAAGAGAGGGAGCTATTCCCTAATTAGGTAAGTTTCACTCCCAACTCTAAAAATATGCTAGGATAACTTGATTTCTTCCTAGATCTTATGTCTTATATAATTTATGCTAGTTTTACATCATTTTATAGAGGATAGAGGAAAAGGGAAAGTAGTTTTGGAAGAGTTTGGAGCTTAAATAAGGAGGAAGACTAAGATTGTGAGTTTACATACATGATGTGCTACTCCTTTGTTTTCCTACTATTTTTTTCTTGGTTAGTCTTCAATTTAGTTGGTATTTTGGTTTCTTTATCACTTGATTGTTAAATCCTTAAAGTTTCACAAGTTTACATCACTTGATTTGTAGATCTATGAGATTTTGGGAGTTTTCATATATGATATGCTACTCCTTTGGCTTCTTGTCCTTCCATTCATTTGAAATCTTTAGTTTGGCTGAGATTTTAGTTTTCGCTTCATTTTATTGTTTTGTCTGTGAAGTTTGGTGAGTTTGCTTTAGCTAACCACTAGATCTATGGAGGATAAGTGAATTTTCAAGTTGATTATTCTAATCCCTTGTTTTTCTGCATTTTCCTCCACTTTTGGTTGTCTTTTAGGTGAGATCATAGATTTCTACCACATATTATTTAGATTTATGTAAGTTTGGTGATTCCTCTTATCCCATAGAGTTATTTCTTCCATTATGCCTTGGTAGAAACCTTTGTTTGTATAAAATTCTATATTCCATATGTGTGTTGCTAGATCTACCCATTCCTTTGCTCTACCACTATAGATTCATTGGGATCCTAGGTTTCTCTCTTGGATTGAATGTAAGAAGGTTGGATCCTTGTGAAATTCAAAGTGAAAATGACTTCTACCCTATATGCTTGATGTTTACCTTGATTTCTCCATACTTGAGATTTCTATTCGTATCATTATTTCTAGTTGGTAGTCTCTTCTTAATTTGATTACCTCCAAGTTTGGTTGCTTATTCTATTTCATATGCTAGTTCGTCATGAATTCTATTATTATGCTTTCCACTTGATTATATCCACTTAGACTTAACCCGATGAGATCTATACTAGCATCATTGCATTTACCTGTTTTGTTTGGGACTCTTATCTTGTTATTGGTTATAAAAAGTTAGAAGAGAAATTTTGAGCATTTGGTTTTGGTGTGAGCTTGAAGTATTACTTACCAGTTTGGATTAGAGGATTTGGTTGGGAGGCATTGTCCCAATTACATGGATAGTTGAGAGGTCTTTTCCCATATATGTAGGAATAAAGTTGGGAGGTGATGTCGCATGTAAGTATATTGATTGGGGAGAGTTTTCTCATGTGAGTGTAAATCAATTAAGGAAGGTGTTGTCCCTAGGTAAGTATATATAAGGGAGGAGTTTTACCCATGGATTTTGAAGGATTGGTATGGACTCGAGGATTTGGTTTGTTTTGATCAGAGGTGTGTCTTGTTAGAAACCTTTCATGGGTTAAATGAGTCTGTGGACTGTATTGGACTCCGATGAGCATGTATATGGTTTTGATAACTTTTAGCTAAGGTATCGTATTCGAGAAGTGCTAAGGCATATTTACATGAGTACTTTGTAGTGAACATTTGTATTGCATGTTGTATTTCCCTTATGAGCTACACATTATCTATTTCAGTTGTGGACTTCTGTTTGATTTGGCTTTAGTACTTCTAGCTCCTTATTAGAGATTGATCATTTTTTTTGCTGGTTCAATTTATTTATGTTACGCATGTTTTGATTTACTTGAGTCATACTCATGCATACTTGATTTACTCCATAGGACATTATGTATGTTTTCTCATAGACTTTATAACTTATCCATGTTTTTACCACCATTTTAAGTGTTG
Organism: Platanus orientalis; assembly: GCA_025762735.1. Classification (NCBI taxonomy): domain Eukaryota; kingdom Viridiplantae; phylum Streptophyta; class Magnoliopsida; order Proteales; family Platanaceae; genus Platanus; species Platanus orientalis. The sequence continues at coordinate 9,856 of JAOXJP010013814.1, read as the reverse complement.
CCTCGTAGTACGTGATTTCTTACAGGTTTGTTCCTAGAGGTGGTTCATGGGGATGAGAGGGCCATTTCATTTATGTTCTTTCTATTCATTTTATTTTTAGTCCACTACTATATATGAGACATGGATTATTGAGACATGATTTTACTTAGTAAATTAATAGTTTCTATTTAAGGAGATGGATTATTATTGGTCAATTTAAGGGCCATTTGTAGGTACTGTCTAGATATTCATAGTATTGCTTAGACTGGAGATTAGTCATTTATTTGATATGGATGTTTGAAGTTTATTAGTAATATTCCATTCTGTAGTATAGAACATGTATGTTTATATTTCTCCTCCATTGTTGAGGTTGAATGTTAGTTAGCATTTTACTTATTATTTTGGTGCATTAGAGTATGTTTATGGTCGTAAAGGTAAAAGAGAAAAATTTATTGTGATCGGGATATGGATTCGGTTAGTAATGACCTGAATTCATGCCTAAATAAGGTTATGAATCTTCAGGGAATTACACTAATGGTTCATGATCTAAGTTCTTATAGGCTATTTAAGAGGCTTTATTATTTTATTATTTTTTTATTTTTCCATCCAAGTTTCTTATAGGAGTTGTTTATTTTCTACAAGCACATGGTCATCTTCAAGCAACTCTCTTGATCAAGCCATTCCTAGCTTGTAATTATGCCTAGGCCTTGATCAAGTGTCAATCTTTGTTTTGCTTGTATACATTGTCACGACTTGAATTCGTAAGCCATGGTTAGAGCCTGAATCCAAATCCGTGATACTGAATGACACACCCCGAACCCGTATCTCATGATGGGGAGATCCCATTTTCTAAGTGTGACACTTTTTCTCTTGTCACTTCCCATATAAATTCGATCATTTTCCTTTAATTAGTTAAGTCTATTTAACTGTACCATTATTGCAACGGAGTAATTCTAATAATATGTACCAATCATTCACATTTATCTTAAGCATCAGATTTCTCATTCATTTACCTTTTATCATGTTAAGTGTAGCAGAATAGATAGTATCAACAATCCAAAACTATGTGCAACGAAAATAAACCCTAATCAAGTTTATACTAAATCCAAAGTAATTACAACTCTATATCCAAGTAAAGGCTACCACAAGCCAATAATACAAATCCCAAATGAAATAAATGTATCATATCTCAAGTCTATTGTCCAACTAAAAACATAAACAAAATGGAACATCATTGGGCTCGAACGCCCAATCCAACATCTCTTGTCCGCATCCTAAGAGATCTATAAAAAACTTGTCCTACTACTCTCCATCTGTACGGGCTTTTTAATTGGGATAAGCTTGACAGGCTCAACGAAAGGGTTCATAGTTTATACAACATAAAGAAGGACAAAATAATCACAATAGAAAATATAATGAATTAAGATAGAGTAAAGAATCAAAAAGTGTATGTGAGGGCATCAAATATGCTATACATGTATCCTTACTATGATTCAAAGTATGCTTATGCTACAAGATGACCATATGAGTGTTTAAATTGAACTAATACCGAACCATGCATATGCTACATGCTATATACCATATTCTAACCCATAAGGGTCATCGTCAAATACTAAAATCAAATGTAAATAAACCCAAGAAGGGTTCCTATTAAATCCAAAAACAAATCTAAATACAACCAACTCATGTGGGGTCCTTGACAAATCCAAATCATGTAACCCATGTAAGGTTTCCAATGAAAAAAAAACATATAACCCATGTAGGGTCTCTGACGAAACATAACATACAACCCATGCAGGGTCTCCGACAAAACAAAAGATATAACCCATGTGGGGTTTCTAACAAAATGTAATATATATATTGGGCCAGTATGGTTGTCTTCACCTATTGATGTGACCCAGTGTTTGGGTACGTAAGTAGAGTCATAAAGACTATGGACATTGCATCCATATTCACCTATTGATGTGACTCGGTGATTGGGTACCTGAGGGCCACAGAAGCCAACCCACAAAGGGGTCTCCAGGTCCAAGAAGGTCAACCCATATAAAAGGGTCTTGGGGCTATGTCTAGCCAACCCATATAAGGGTTTTTGGGGTCATAAAGACCATACATAATAAATAACTCGATAACTAGTACCACTTCGCCTGTTGATGTGACTCGATGGCAGGATACCTATCACAAGGACTAACCCACTTAGGGGTCTCCGGGCCCAAATAGGAGTATCATATTAAATCATCGTGTCCAAAACTGAAATGCCAAAACCATGCTTATGTAAAGTACCTACTATATAAGTATGTCATTTGAAAATATCCATATGTCCTATCTCATAAAGAGTCTAAAAACTGAAGAAGCAAATCACATGTAAGGGGCTAGAAATCAAAATGCAAATGAAGATGTTTGACCCAATTCTAAGGACGTATATGATACTCATGAATGTAAAACCTTTTTATGAAAAATGCCATCAATGATAAAATTCAAATAGCCCAAATGCTCCAAAACTCATGCAGGAGCTCAAATAAGATGCCTCATGAAAATGCTGAAGTAAATCATGCTACAAACAACATGCTCATGCTATCAAAAGTTACCAATAGATGCAAAACCCAATGTATAGAGCACAGAAGTTCTAAGATTCAAATATAGAAATCAATAGAATTAATACACATTAACATGCATTAAGGAGAATCCACCGAAATGAGTAATAGGTTTATTCAATGAGTCTAAAGGCATGCTAAAGACATGTAAATCATGGAGAATTAATCATATGACAATACAATAATTAGGTAAAGAGAAAGAATTTGAAAATTTCAAGGGAAAATCAAGGGGTAAACCAAGATACACCACATAAAACCATCTAAACCATCCACAACATATGAATCCAACTTTCAAACCTTCCTTAATAGAATAAAGATTATCAAATTCACTCAACAAAGCCACTAACATCATGTAACTAGCTTTTTATTCCAAGAACTCATGAAAATAGGATAGTAAAATATTTCAAATTAACATGCTCAAATCAAAGGAACTAGGATCCAATATAAGGAAATCAACATTTTCATGGAGATTAGATGTACTTATTTGGTCAAGTACATTTGTGTTGCCCCAGTTTGGTTTGCTTCTGCTCTCTGTTTGAGAACCACCCTTGACACTTACTCTAACTTCTCTGAATAAATTAAGTCTTGGTTAGATATGTCTTGTCTTTCAAAGTTTGATCGTGTTAACACCCTGAGTCTTATTGTTATCTTTGCTTGGATTATTTGGAAAGCCCGTAATAAAAATGTTTTGAAAAGTCTCATTTTAATATGCTTAACTCTTCTTCTGCTACCTTCAGGATGCTCCATGAGTTCTATGCTAGTTCGGATTCCTTTTGTTACTAGATGCTCAGAATGTTAGTCTTGCTTGGATGCCCCTGGTTATGGATTGCATTAAGATCAAATTTGATGGTTCCTTTTGCTCGGCCTCTTTTTTTGGTGATGTTGGGGTCGTGATTAGAGACTAGAGGGGGGATTTTTTTGTGCCAAAGCATATTGGTGCTTGTTGGATTTGGTGCTTGTCGCGAAGTGTCGGGCTGCTCGTCTGGCATTGTCTACAGCCCATGATATGGGGCTTAGTCATTTGATCCTAGAGGATGACTCTTTTGAAGTCATTTCCCTTCTTTCAGATCTATCCAGAGGGATCCCTTGGTCTGTTAGTGGTCTTATCCATGACTGTATTTTATTTATTTGATCATTTTTTGTGTTCCATTGTAGGCAGGTGAAGCGTTGTGCTAATTCAGTGGTTGACCATTTGGTTAAGCATGGTGTTTCATCTTCTTGTAGGTCCCCTTCTCCTCCCTATTAGTTGGAGAATGATTTGTGCTTTGATGTTGCTGCCCTTGTGCAGCTCTCTATTAGCTAATATATCTTTGTTTTTACCACAAAAAAAAGATGTAACTCCACTAAAACAAAACTCATTCTCAACAAATCTAAGATCTTATGAAGGGAAAAGTGAGCATAAACTTTATATCCATTCACCAAGTCAATTTCCATAGAGATTAAAACCATAAATCTCTAAAATATAGAATAAATATCACACTTCTATGAACATAAGAATGGAAGAACATGCATAAAACGTGTATCCACTCACATAAATTAGTAAAACCAAGGTATTACATATGAAAATCAACATACTTATGGAGATTGGACATAAATCTACTAAATCAAAACTTATTGCAACAAATATAAGGTCCTAAGAAGGAAAAAGTGTGCATAAATTGCATATCCACTCATCAATGCTACAAACCTTTAGTGTTCAAGAAGGTCCTCCAACACTTGCTTTCTTTTTTATTAGCTTCTTTTCTTTGAGATTAACCATAGTTCAACACCAAAATCTATAAATAGAAGTTAGGAAACTAAAGATAAACCTTAATCTAGGCTAAATGTAGCTTCTAGCAACCTACCAAACACGTGGAGGAGAAGATTTCTCCCTTCTCCCAAAGTTTCTCAAAACTCTCTCTTTCTAAAATTTTCTCATTGTCATTTTAACCCTAAAAGATATAAAAATAGGGTTTGGGGTCATCCTATGTGTGTCTCCCACGAAATTAGGGTAAAATCACATGTTGACACAATTCCCAAGAGAGAATTTGCCAGGCTCAAGCCCTCGGGATTACCTATCCTGATCGCTCAGGCCAACCTGCGAGCGATCAGGATTACCTATCCCGATTGCTCGGGCCAACCCGTGAATGCCTGGGGTTCCCCTGGATTGCTCGTGTGGTCGCACGACCACTCGCTGTAAGTGAAAAATCAAAACCTGAAAGTTTCTTTTTTCTGGAACTTATCCCAAGCGCTTGGGGATTCCCGTGACTGCTTGGGGTACTCCTCGCAAGTGCTCGAGGGGTAGCTCGAGCTCTCCGGCTGCCCAGTCCAGGATTTTTATACTTGGATTTTTTTTCTTTGGGTCTTTAGCTCTCGTTTCTTAGGTCTCAAGAGCCTAGAAGTTAGCCTTCTAACTTATGTATATCAAAGGTTTCTATATGTAGACACATGGTGTTAGATCCCGATCTCCAAACTTACCTGATTTGGATACGAAGTGTTACATAAACAACGTAAAATTCCTGAAGGCAATATCCACTTCGGGTAGTTTTTTGAGATTTCCCACGAGCTGAGTGCCACTATTTTTTGGCAAGAGGTGCTTATGTTGATTTTGTGGTGCAAGCTATGCACCAGGTGCTATTTCCACGAGTTATGTATTTCTAGGATTTGACACGAGTTGTGAATCTTCTGCATTTTTTTGCGAGCAATGAAACTTTAGTTTTTGGCACTAGCTGTACCTTCTTAGGGTTTGACATGAGAAGAACTTCTTAGTTCTTGGCATGAGCTGTAACTTCTTGGAATTCGACACGAGATGTGCTTTTGTGTTTTCAAAGTGCCTAAGCAATGATTTTGTACAGCTCGTGAATTTAAAATCTTCCACGAGCGGTGTTCTAGACTTTGTAGCTAGCCTTGTCCCGTGTCAATTATGTATTGCTTGTGAATTTAACAGTTGCCACGAGCAATGCTATGGACTCAGTAGAATTTTTCTGTAGTCCTCTTAGGCAATGTATTGCTCATGGATTTATCGTTTTCCTAGAGTTGGGGTCTTGACTTAAAGGACCTCAGTATCCATTTTTTCTTAGGCTCTAGAACAAAGAAAATTGGTATGGATATTTGGCCCAAAAGCAGTACTACTAGTTGCTCCAAGATAGCATTGGGAGGCATTGTGTTTGGACTTGCTGGGTTCATGGGTGGGATCATACTCGGTGATGAGTAGTCCCCCCATAGATTGCAATTCTACGAGCAGACTTTTTGAGTGGAGCCACAACACTTCAGCAAAAGTCCTCATTCTTGAAGTTATGACGGTCCATCTTTCACACTGAGCAGACGTGCACCTGCTTTGGTGTTTTATGTGATGTTGAATATGATTTCCCTACATAGAAAGCATGTTTAATAAATCTTTAACAACTTGCTCATGTAGCCAAAGATAAGAGGAGAAAAATAGTCCATTATATTTTATTGACTTGATTTTATATGCCAAATTACCCATTTGAATCTATTAAAAAATTTATTATTTTATGTAGGGGTTTACTTTTCCCCAATTTAGTTAAACTTGAATATGTTAAGTACATTCTTTCCATTCCGTGGAAATAAGCAACTCTGATTAACTTACAAAAGCAAATAATTTAAAGAAATAAACTTGCAATCATGTTGAGTTTGACTTTTTTTTATTGATTTTGAACCAAAGAAGTGAGGAGAATACATTGCTTCATCATGATTTCTATATATGGAAATCAAGTATTACAAGGCTTAAACATACTTAACTTGAAGATATATCGTCTTCTTTCTTAAGCTTCTTGAGTTAACCATGGGTTGATCTTCTTAAATGTCAAAACTTTGCAAGATAAGTGAGAAAGATAATTGAAAAGGTCATAGAAATCCCTATTTATAGATCTGGGATGTTGATCTTTTCTAGAATCCTTCTTGGTGTAGGAGATTGAATTCATAACCATACGAGTATCATATGAAGATGTTTATCTTGATCTTGATTTGTATTTCCCTTACTCAGTTGGGAAAAAGCTGATTCTTGCTTTCCTGATAAACTTGGACAATTTTGTATAATGTTTATTGTTAGTTCAAACATTGTCATAGATGTGTTATTCTATATCTATATGATATATGATTCTATAAACAATAATTACTTGAAAATAAAATGAATACAATCTACTTGATTTGGATGATTTGAAATCAGAAACTTTACTTGATCAAGGCTAGTGTTTGACACTATGTCCTTAAGACAGATTTCGCCCTTTACAATGGTGCTTTCGAACTCTTTAGACATTTGCCTCCTAGGATATAATGATTTGATATATACAAAAGAAGCACTGCAATTTGTGTGCCTGACGAATCAAACTTGTGCTGTTCTCTCTCTTACACAAAGATTGTACAATGCATTGCATGATGCTTATGCTAAATTCGGAGTTCGGATTTTGAATGCATGAAATGAAGGAGGGACAGTCTATTTATGACTATTCGTTTCAAACTGTCATGAGGGTAAAAGGGTAAAACGTGCTTTGAATAGACACGCGGTTTAGTGCAGTGCAGTGTGCACAAGTCTGTTTTTGGGCTTGGCCCATGTTAGCTAGGAACTCTTCCTTCCACAAAATTGTGGTGTCCCTTGGAACCTAAGTTTTTGTTTAAAGCTATTGTATATAAACCTCCAAACTTTTATGGGCTGACCAATGTGGGACTATTCAAGTTTTATACCCTTTTACCAGTGTTCAAGTGGGCACTTTTAGAGACAATTTATCATTCACCCATTAATCGTTTTGAGCATCCAACCATATGGGGCTTGGCTTATGTATGCACAAAATCCGTGCACAATGCATGTGCATGGACTTGGCAATGCTTGCATCAGCATTGAAAAGTGATTTTTACTTTTTGGGGTGTGTGCCTATTGCTTTTCGGCGTTGATGCAAGCACTGTCGGGTCCTTGCACACTCATTGTGCACGGAAGCCAGGGGAAACCATATGGTGTTGTTCTCCTAATTGAGGTGAACACGAACCCATGTAGATCAGCCTCAAACGACTTGTGGGTCTCACTTTTATTTTGGCTCAAAGATGTCCAAACAGTTAGATTTCAAATGTAGGCATTCCAAAATCTGGAGAACTCAACACTATTTTCAACAAGATGTACATACTTAATTCAAAATATAATATCTAAATCCATGAGCTGAATATTTACCTTGTTCATTGATTTATATTCACTTTTTTCACAAATTATATATCTTTTCAGCTTGTGGTAATTAACAATTAATTTTGAAGCCAAAATATACTTTCCAATGTATTTAACTGATTCATAAGCATAATTGTATTGCTCATGCATTTTCTCAATCAGAGCACAACTTGCTCGTATTTTTTCATTCAAGACACATTTTGCTCTGCTCGTATACATACATTTTTTTGTGCATTTGAATAGTGCCATATGTCATGTCTTTATTGGAATCATATATCAAACCCCTATGCGACATGTGTCTTATAAAGTTGTTTCTATACTATCATATCACCATGCACATGATGTGCAACTAATGCATATTATAACAACGTACAACAAGCAATGATCCAATGTAACACACATGTATACTTCTATTCATGCAACTCGTAGAAAAAAAATGCTATGCCAATAGAGTGAGACCCAAATCCCACATAAACCATGTGGTATATCTGGGCTATTTTTGTTGCATAAACAAAAACTAGTACTCGCTCTGTCTCTCTATCCAGAACATTGTCTCAAACTAATAATAAACAGTCCTTAGGCAAGATAAAATCGTCTACTACAACGTGAAGTGTGGTAAAGTGTGGCATCTTCTGCAGTGCGACATGTACCTCCAAAAAATGGAAAAGAAACAAATTTGATTGGTCATTTTCACTTTTTGGATGGTGATTTCCATATTTTTAGGGGCATGCGTTGCACTGCAGATGATGCCAGGCTTTACCACACTTCATGCTGCAGTAGACGATTTCAACTCGTCCTTAGGCTCTGCATATTAAACTTCCAATAGTTGTTGTCCTTCCTTTTATTTCTAGTTTTTATCCAGATTGCATCCTACCCAAACTTTACTATGTGATGTAGGGTCGATGTTACAATGCTTGGTCATGGATCCATGTATGTAACTATTGACCCCTTAAAAAAGAAAAAGAAAAAAAGGAGGCCAATTTTTTTTTCAAAAATTTGGTCTAGGCGATAAAAGATTCTTCTATTTGGTAGCTTAGTTGGTAGCTCAAAAAGGCTCCATGTGTTGGCTATATCATCTCTTAATGGGATTTGAATCAATTTATGACTCGATATTCCTGGAAAAGATCTCTTGGTAAAGACACAATGGTCAAAGGATAGTGTTATTGTAAAGACCTTGTGATGAGTACTTGTGTGCTTCCCACAGCACCCTTTGTTCGGCATCGTGTCTTGTGCTCAAATGTATTGGGGAGATATCTCTCCACTAATTGGTGGGTATAGACACCTAAAATTTGTACAAACCACAAATAAAAGCTTACTCCCTCACAAATGTATACAAATGACAGAGAATTTGTGTATGAACCTCACACTCATAAAGTAAGCCCAAATGCATAGACAAGTCCATTAGGTTTGGTTCGGGTTTTAAATAATAACTCATAAGACCACCAAACCCAGTTGTCTCAGCCCATTAGCAAGTCCAAACAGTTTGCATGGGACCCACATGAGAGAGATTTGAATAAAATCAAATTTACATTCTCTTGGGTAAAAAGGGAAAGTTATGCCACTCATGGAATGCAAATAATTTCATAAATTGCACTTCTCTCTAAACAAGGAATGTGCAACCATTCTTTTAGACTAAAATGAGTAGGAGCGGTCAATCAACACCCAATTAAGGATTTTGACAAGATTCTAATCCTAAGTCTATAAATACCTCCCTCTTACATAAAGAAGGGACCTTTTGGCTAAAGACTTGAAGAAAAAAGTTCTAGAGAGAAGAATACTCCCAAAGCACCTCCAGAGCTTTCCAAAGGCTTGAAGACTCAAGGCGTACTTTCCAGTCTTTCCATCAACAATAGTTCGTTGTTAGAGAGAAAAAGACTTCTTGCATCTCAGAACTACGCCACAAATCCAGCCTTGAAAGCGAGATTCACGGTGTTTCTCTCATTTTCGGATAAATCACGAAGCCCTAAGAAGAAGCTGATTCATCTGTGATCAAGCACACCAACGCCTGAATCCAAGAAACACGCCATCAGGCCCTTGGATTCCGTCGATGAAGAATCAGAGGTTTTACTCTTTTGGTAAAAGAGTGTAAAAATCAAAGAGTTGTATTCCATTCATTTATTATAAATATTCATTT
>JAOXJP010013783.1:0-17662 GCA_025762735.1 Platanus orientalis | reverse complement strand
TTTTTACCTCTAAAAAAAAAAAAAAAAAAAAAAAACATAATAACCAAAAGTCTTACTTAAACAACTACTAAAACTAGTGGAACCATGGACTGATGGATTTCTTTTTCTTGTGCTGTTTGATTTGATTTGATGAGCTTCAAGTACAGAGTTTTTAGGCTGAAAAAATTGACCATGGACTGTTTTGCATCATATATCATTTTTCCCTAGTTCAAAAAAACTCAACCTCTTCTTTTATATAAGGTTCAAAGTTTTGGGTTCAGTTATGGTTTTGGTCCCCATGGAAATGGAAACACATCGTGGAAATCATGAAAAATTTACAAAAACTGTGTAAAAATATGGAAACCATGGAAACGTTGGAAACTTTGGATAAAACTTCAGGATATGTCAAGAATAAACACCAATAGACGCTTAGGTATCATATTACATAAGCAAAACAACCAACCATTTGTGATGGTAAATTTTTTTTTTTTGGAGAGATAATGGGTAAAACTTTATTGAAAGGGAGAAAGCCAAAAAGAAACAAAACAACAAATCCGCAAATCATCCAAAAGATGAAAGACAAACAAAAAAAGAAATCAAGAAAGAAGAAAAAAAAACCAAAAAGCACCACACACTACAACTCCTCACATTAGAATGAATGTCACATCCCCTCCTCAAACTCAGGCCTAATAGAAATCCAGTCAAACATGGATCTGTAAATATAAAGGGAGATCTCCTCAAGACTTCTCGCCTTACCCTCAAAGATCCTACAATTTATTTCCTTCCAAAGGCCCCAACAAAATGCCCCCGGAAGGTAAGTCCAAATGATTGTAGGCAATCCCTCCAAATTACGGATCCACCAACCCGAAATCAATTCACTAAAATGGGATGAAAATGACCAAAAATTTTGAAGATGGGAGAGGAAGAAACCCCAAACCAGGTGAGCCAAGGCACAATGAGCAAAAATGTGATCCACAAATTTCTCTTCCATTAGACACAAGACACATCTGTTAGCCAAATTCCAACCCCTACTCTGCAAATGATCAAGTGTAAGAATTTTATCAAAGAAAGCATTCCATAGAAAGAAAGAGACTTTTGATGGGATACCTACATTCCAAATGCCATGAAACAGAAAAGACTTGATACCCTTATGGCATATGTTGCCGAGCATGTTCGGAACACTAAGGGTTATAAATTGATAAAACCACTACAGAATGAAGCTATACATCCACATTAAGTAGTAAATGATAAAGAAACATCCACTCCAAAGAAATATGTTAATCTAAACCATAACTCATGACTTTTATAGTGGTGAAGAATTAAAGCCCTTGATGATTTTGAGGGCTTAAGCATGTAACATGTTATAAAAAATGCTGAATTCTTTGATGTCAAACTTTCTCCTTATAACTGATGCTAGTAGCTTGTTTTGGACTCTTGGGAATGACCCAAAGTATGTGTCATCAACTTGCTGCATTGGGTCAAAACTAGATGGGCCAGGATGAGTTGTAAATAAAGTTGCTGTAGACAACTTGTTACGTCAAATACCTTGATTTTTTTTTTTTTTTTTTATGAATAGAAGAGAAGTAATTGGCGTTCAAAGGTATTGATCAAATACCTTGATTATCTCTAACTTCTTCTTGTCATTCGCAATTTCATTAGAAGCTTGTGTATCATCTCGTCATTCTTCTTTGGTTCAGCCTTTTTTTTGCCTCTTGTACACATACAATTTATTGATGGTTTCTAGGTTACTGTCTTGAGAGTAAACTTCCTACCATCATTGATAAAAGATTGTGTGTTAGCCCTACCATTGTGCTCTAGTTCCTTATCATAAAACCTTGGTCATTCAAGCAGGATGTGTGCGATTTTTTTTGGGAATCACATTGTAGTATATTTCATGTGATTTTCATGGTAAATATGAAGATAGTGTCATTACCCTACCTTGTATGGTCATCAATGCTTTTTTTTTTTTAAATTGGCAATTGTAGCTTGTTGACAATTTCATGTGAATCATTCATACTGCTCCCACCATTGATAATAATCTTATGCACTTTAGCTTCACAAATGACTTGCGAATGGAAGATATTTATGCACAACTAATCTTCGTTATTCTATTCCTTAGAAGCTGTATAAAGATAGTGAACCGAATTCAAGAGGAACACATCTTCTTTATGGTTGTCCTCTTACTTCACCGAGATTTATTCATTAAAGGCTGGTGTTGACATTGGAAATTTGTGAAAATACAAATTTACCCTCACCACGATGGATGAACAATGCATTGCTATTAGAGAAATAAGGCATCCATTGCGATGGATATTACATCATGAGGAAATGTGGTTTGCAAAGGACAAATGCACCATGACGGATTGCGGTGTACTGTCCATTGCGAGCCATCTTCTATCGCGATGTAACATTTCATCGTGAGCTATTGTGGTGCATTCATCCTTTGCAAACAACATTTCCTTGTGGTGTAATATCCATCACGATGGATGCCTTGTTTTTCTGATTGCGATGCACTGTTCATCCATCACGATGAAAATAAATTTGTACTTTAACAACTTTCCAATGTCAACAATTCCCCCTTTGAAAAGGCTCGTCACATGTATCGCAATGTGGTGTGGTTTTTGAACAGTCACCACGATGAAAACATTCCTTCGGCTATCCTTTGTCCCGACTTTAATAGTTTATATGGGAGGATTAAACGGGTATGTGAAACAAAGCTGGGAATTGTTTCATAGTGCTGTCATCCAAGATAGGCTATGTTGACAGCTTGTGTCAATGTTTGCTATTCAATACTTCTGTGAGAAGTATTTGAACTTTGGCACTTCCTCTTCCGTGTGTACCTGATTTCAGTGGTTCGTATGGTGATGAAATGAAAGATGGGGATGAGATAGAAGATGGTGATGGAATTGAGATGGAAGATGATGTTTATACCACTACCTCTTTACTGAGGTATCTATCACAAAAAGTTACTAGTGTTTTTCAATAGTTCTTTGTAGAAACCAAGTACTAGGGGTAAGGTTCCTTCATGTGCTTTGTCATAACCTTGTCTCATGACTTTGACAATATGGAAGCTAGGCGTTATGGCAAGATCATGACTTTGAAAAAGTGGGATATGAGGTATCATGAGCCGAGTATCATGGCAGCATCGTGACTTTGAAAAAGTGGGATATGAGGTATCATGGTTTTTACACAGTGGAGGCCACATCTTCTGAATTTGATATTGTACAATATACTGTATTCATGCCCCCTTGTGAATTGAATCATGTAAATATATTGGTGTAGTGATGATGTTCTCAAAAAGAAAGACAAGAATGTTGTTGTTGGTGTAGCTGCATTTGTTTTGTTATGGTAGATTGTCTATGTACCTTAAACAAGATCAAGCCAGAATGTAGTTCGATTGTGAGATTTTGAAGATATTGTCCATTTTTTGCCTTTTGTGCCCTGAATGGGTTAACACTAAGTGTGGGGTTCGTCTAATTTTTATGTCATAATCTTTATTTTTGGTTTTCGATTGGACCGTCAAGGATTTGATCTTGCCATGATTGGATGCTTTCACCCATGATGCCTATACAAGTTTTCATCACTCCTTTTCTATCATGTTTCTTTTTTATTTGTATTTATTCATATTTTGCCTTTAGGATCCCTTAACCTCAGACTAGGAGTCGCCTAATTTTTGCGTCTCTACTGCAATTTCTGGTTTTCAGTGAGACCAACGAAATTTTCTCTTGCCATGATTGAATTCTTTTTTACACGTGATGCCTTCACAGGTTTTCATCATGCCCTTTCCGTTATACTTTATTTATTTTGTTTGCATTATTTTTTGCATGATTGTGGTTGTATCTGAGATAATAAGGTTCAGACTGCCTACGTACTCATCACTTGGATTAAACCAACATAGTTCCTTGGAAGTAGTTGCTACTTTTATTGGTAGTATCTCTTCAAGACACATTTGAATGAACTTCATTCATGATTTGAAGAGCTACTTGTTTGAAAAGACATATAAGTAACACCCTATCAAGGGACCTTCTGTATAGTTGGTCATCCTGTAAGGTGAATCTTGGGGTGCATCTTCTTATTTTTGCATGAAGAACCGGATCACTAGGTCCCTCCTATCCAGTAGGGGTGCTTCATGATGGGGATGTGCCAGTCTTTCCTTGTCAGTTTCAATTCAAACTCATTTTGAATCATTTCCTCTGGCTCATGGAGTTCGAGGTTATAGACCGCAACATTATCTTCGTCTTTAGAGAGTCAAGGTATGAGTCGTTTTTCTCTGATACGTATGGTAAGATAATCCTCTCTTGGGTGTGTGAGAGAAGTGGCAAGACTAATAAGTGCATCTGCTTGGCTGTTGTATCCCATTTTCACATGTTGAATTTGTATACTTCAAAATAAATGTTCTAACTCTTTGACCCGTTTGAAGTAAGACATAAGATTTGGTTTTTTGATATGGTATAACCCATTCATTTGTCGTATGACGAGTTTCGAGTCACCATAGACAATGAGGTGTTCAATTGGTAGCTCTAGAGTGAGCTCTAAGCCTGTTATCAAAGCTTCATATTTAGCCTTATTATTGGAGCATCCTTGATTAAGGGTGAGGGAATACATCAAGATGTCGTTATATGGGGTGATGAAATCAATACCAATGCCTGAGGATTTGTCCTTGTTATCGACCTTGGTCTCAGGGGGTTCACTTATTGCTCCATCGAAGTACATAATATTGACTTGCATGACCTCTTCATATGGGAGATCAAGTTGTAAGGGAGAATCATTGGGGATCGGATGCGTAATTAGGAAGTTTGCCAGTGTTTACTCTTTTATTGTCCTTTGTGGAACATACTGGATGTCAAATTCAAAAAAGAGGACTGTCCATTTTGTAAGTCGGCCTTGGACTGATGGACGGCTCATGATGTATTTGAGGGGGTTTGCCCTCGAGATGAGATGTACAATGGTGGTCAATAGATAGTGCCGCAACTTTTGGATGGTAGAGATCAAGGCCAAACGTATTTTCTCAATAGGAGAGTAATTGAATTCGGCACCTACCATAGTCCTACTAAGATAATACACTCGTCATTGTGTTGAGTGAGCAAAGCGTCTAACGATGCGTTAAGTGTTGTCACATATAACATAAGTGGCCTCCCACAACTAGGCTCATCAAGACTGGAGGGTTAAGGAGGTACTTCTTAATGCTATCTAAAGCATTCTGACAGGATTGGTCCCATATGAAGGGTACCCCTTTCTTCATTAGTTTGGAGAATGGATGACACCTCTGCTACGCCTAGACTAATGATCCAAATTAATGAACCAAAAATCTATGGTAGTTTTACTTGTAAGTATACAAGTTTTATAGTACATTACAATATCGAATCCATATAGATTGACTTCTGAAACAAAAACAAAGATTACATATGAAAGAAAAAAAAGAGAAGAAACAAAAGAGATTAATGTTTTTTCACACAATAGTATGAAACATAATTAAATGTTATAAAAGAAATAATAAAAATGACTACGGTTTCAAGGGTCTTTTCAATACTTTATGATGTATTTTAGATTAATTTATCACGGTTAGAATCGAAGGATGATTCTATCTAATCGAAAGATCACAACGTTAAACTCAAAAAAAAAAAAAAAAAAAATTTACGTAAGAAGATAATTGAATAGTTGAATGAAAAAAGGTTATGCATTTGCTCACAAGTCACAGAGAATTTCTAACATTCAATGTATTAGAAAATCATACTGAATCAAAGAAAATGTATAGACTTGTAACATTAAAAAAAACTAATAGACTTAGAACATTCAACTAAAACAAAAAAATTGCATTAAAACTTGTTAATATAATATTACATTACAAAGTATCGAACTTTTCCTCTAGTCTTAGTTGTGCCTTTAGCCAAACATCCTCTCAATACAAGCCATGAAAGAAAAAGACTAAAAACCTAAGAGAATATAGGAGAAGAGATGAGAAGTTACGAATTCGTGCATAGGCACACCCCTTTTATAGAGGAAAAGTGAAAAAGGTAAAAAGATCTCCAAGTTCAGCATTCTCGTTCTTCCAAATTTGCTCGACCTTGCCTTTTATTTTTTTACCCTGAAGTCATTCAAACTAAAAAAAAAAAATTATGAAATACAAATTTGTAGAAAATTTAATCTTTTTTCCAACTCCACCGGCCTTGTCTTAATCCGAAATTTGAGTCAAAAGTTATTGCCAAAATAACGAGCATGACTCAAAACTTCCTTTATAACATTTTTTCCAGTTTTGGTATGGAGTGAAAATATTCTCCCAAAATTGACCCACACGTTTTTGACTTAATTAACTCCATGTTTGAGCTGGCCCAATCTCTAATTATCCTTTTCTTTTAATCTGAATCTTTGAACTCCCTTGGGTGCTTCATCTTCACTTGATTAGATTGGTTGGTGTTAATCTCTCCCACTTTTGACTTTATTTACACGGGTAAACTTTTGCTAATAGACTTTAATCTCTTATTAGGCTTTTATTGAGTTTCTATAAGAGAAAATAAAAAATTTACATAAACATATAGAAATATATATGAAAGATATGTAATAATGCATGTTCGAAATATGATAATAACATAATTTTCAGTACTTATCAACCTCCCTGTTAGATTGGATATGAATTGTCTGATATATGCCAGGCGGCCTTAGAGACGTTTGAGCTCTGTAAGATCCTGTGGTGGTAGCATCTCTAATATTGTTGTTATCTTTTTGGGAACAATTTCAATCCCTCTGTGTCAGACTACAGATCCCAAGAACTTCCCTGATGATACTCTAAATGCACATTTGAGTGGGTTCATATTTAGATTACATTTGCGAAGCTGTTGGAAAACCCTATCAAGGTCTTGGATATGGTCATTCCTTAGCTTTGTCTTGACCACCAGGTTATCCATATAACATTCAACTTCATCATGGAACAATTCTTCAAAGATATAAGTCATGGCCCACTGATATGTGGCACCTGCATTCTTTAAGCCAAAGGGCATGCCTTTATAACAAAAGATGCTTTTAAGGGTGCGGAAGACTGTCACTTCCTCATCCATAATTGAGTGCTTCATATCTAGTTGTAGCATTGATGAGCAACTCCGTGAGTAGAAGTGAGAAATCATCATTTGGGTAAGCATTATTTAGATCATGGTAATCTATATATACACAGATTTGACCATTCTTCTTTTGTACTGGTTTGATATTAACAAGTCACCTTAGGTACCTGACTTCCTGTATAAATTTGGCATTACGAAGTTTATCCACTTTAGATTCTATTTGATTCGCAATATCATGGTGGGGCTTTATTAGATGCTGCTTGATTGGCCTTTGAGACTTATTAATAACTCAATGATGAACTACTACTTTAGGATCTAGTCCAAACATTTTTGTGTAATTCCATGCAAATACCTCGCAGTTCTTCTCGAGAAACTCGACATATTGAGCTCACTCTTCTTCGGAGAGATGGGCACTAACAAATGTAGGATGCATGTCCTCTTCTGTGCCTAGGTTGATTTTGACTAGATCATCAACCGTATCCTGCCCTTTATCTTCAAGTTCTCAAGGTGCTAGCTTAAGTGGTTCAACATTGTTCAAGTTGTTGGTGAGCGACACCTCATTGGATGGCTCCTGGGTTGCCTTATTTAGATTTTCAGTGAAGAGGCATCCTAGCAAGGACTCATCATCGTCCCTTGAAGGTTTGACACTGGTTTCCTGCTTCACTCCTTGATCTTCATCTGATGATTCTCGGTCCTCATCATTTGTATCTTCTGTGAATAGACCTTGGGGTAAACCCTCTTCATCTTTGCTCTACGGGTTGGCCTTTGTGGTAATGGTATTTATCGTGATCCGAAGTCATCTAGGACTTGGTTTTCCTACCCCTTTCCGGTTTACTTTTTGTTTTAAATTCAGAATTGCACATTTGAAATTCTCGGTGGCAACCTCTTTGCCTTTGTACTTTTCTTTCCATACCCTTTGCTGATCGAATCCCATGCTCTTAAGTAGTATTTTTGAAAGTTTTACATTTGGCAGTATGGTGTTTGGGTCTCCAATGTGTCCGCTCTTCATGCATTGGCTTTTGCCCTTTTACCTTGGGGTTACCTTCAGGATGGAAAACCACAAGTGGCTTGTAAGCATCTACCCTTGAATCAGATAGTTGTGCTAATGGAAGGACGAAGTCCTTCACAACGTGTTTGGGTAATAATGTTGCTTTCTTGCTATGGGGTTTGCCCTTTTGCCTCACCTTGTAAACTCGAGGCCTTCCTGAAGCATGTGTAGCGTTAGGTGATGATTCTAGAGGTGGAGTTGTTGGCCGTGCCTTCGCCTTGTGGTAGAAGTTGGCATCTGTGAGGTAAACCTCTGTTGCCTTGAAAGGATTGCTATGAGCAATTATTGTGCCTTACCTGTCGTGCTATGGGTATTTAGTACATTGATGAAATGTGGATGGGACCACTTGATATTTATGCATCCATGGTTTGTTGATATGGGCGTTGTGTGCCGTGTCTACATCGATCACAAAGAATGGTGTCTAATCCTTTGTCGCCGAACTTGGTCTTGAGTTTTATAAAGCTCAAGGGATGATGTTCGTTTTGATTGGACCCTTGGATGACAAGGTCATTGGGACTCAACCGGGATGTATCTATGTCAAGTTGTACCAGTGTCTTTATGGGCAATGTTGACCGCAGAGCCACCATCAATCATGACCCTTGATATAGCTTGATCATTTATATTGCTTGTGATGAACAATGGCCTGTTGTGATAGGGATCATTTGAGTATCTGTTATTATCCTCAAAGGTGACCATAGGAATGCAAAGGCTTTCTTGAGTTACTGTCCGCCAAGAAGCTTTAGCAATTTTGTCATTTTTTGAAAATTCCTCAACAACCTTGAGAACATATATTAAAGAATTCCTAAGTTCGGGTGACATGCGTAATGCATCATGGACACTAAGAAGAGCTGAAATCTTCTTTAAGTGTGCTAAAACATTGTAGGGTGTTGACCCATCGGTCTTGTTTATAACTTTATTATGATAAACTTTTAATGAGGCATTCTTCATATCATCGGCCTGCTGATTGACATTAGGAGCCCTTTGGTGGTAACTGCTTTCTTGACCTTAGGCGTACATGATGTGCCTGTCTTTTCTGCGGGTGGGGTCCTGCTCTTGAGGCAATGACTTTAAAATAGTGACATTGCATTTCATTGTATCATGGTCAGAATGTAAATCTGCATCCATGGCTGTGACAAAGGTACTTTTGTCATCTTTTGATCCTCCAAAATCTGAGACTAAAGCTGGCATATCTTCTGGTCCAAGTATAATGGACTGCTCTTGTATTTTATTTAGAATCCATGGGTTGAAAGCAACGCCTTCTTTG
This sequence comes from Platanus orientalis, assembly GCA_025762735.1. Lineage (NCBI taxonomy): Eukaryota > Viridiplantae > Streptophyta > Magnoliopsida > Proteales > Platanaceae > Platanus > Platanus orientalis. The sequence continues at coordinate 8,319 of JAOXJP010013783.1, read as the reverse complement.
TCGGAAATAGAAATCTCACTGGCGTCCATGTCGACGTCCCATCGATCTTGTGGTAGAAGTTGTACCATGCTTCGTATGTACTAAGGGTCAAATCTGTAGGCCTTATGCCTTTTGTAGAAACGATCTATGAGCATTGACCATAAAGACACGTGGCATGATGAAAGAGTTAGGTACTAATTAAAGGATTTTGCTGCTAGAGATAATGGAAAGAGCCGAAGCAGCAAGTGGTGGGCTATTTTAGGCAACCTGCTTTCCTACAGGAAGTGTTCGGTAAGGTAATGAAGATCTTTGACACCCTCATATGGAGTGAAATTGGGTAGGTGATACCCTTTTGGAAAAGGAGTAAGATTAATCTCATCCCTAATAGGGTTTAGGGTTTAGGGTGATCCTTGGTTTGGTGTGCTCTTGAGCCCTTCATATGTCTTGTGCTGTTTGGGTTGTCGTAGAGGGTCTGAGTTCCAGTTATTATAGGGTTCCATTCCATATAACATAAACTCATGAATGAACAATTCTATCATCATATCACATGTGGATATGGAACGAGTTGGTAAGTCCATATATCAATTCAGCGTAGGGCCATCCAAGGAGAGTAGGAACATGTGGAGTAGTAGGTTCTCGTTGCGCATTACTTCCTGGCAAGAAATCATTTACCTGAATAGGTGCCTTGCGGACATTGGTATACCTCAGTCGAGAATGTGTTGAATAAGAGAATTTTGTATCCTAAGGTGAATGGCTCCTTATAAACTGACTCAACACATGGGAGGGACCCCTCATGAAACTTGCACAGTGTTCTTTTAAAGAGTCTACACCTTCGGCTCATGGATAGTCGAGATAGCGTTGGTGGTAGGAAAAAAAAGATATATTAAGAGAAAGGAAACAAAGGCAGCATAAGACATGCGTCAAGATACAACAACAGTGACAAAGGCAGCCAAAAGATACAAAACAACACACAACACTAAGATGACAAAACAAGAGTCCCAGTAAAAAATCCACTCCCCATAGGAAGGACGAGAAATGACGGAGACTACTAAAGACCGGTCATAAAGGAAAGAAAGAACCGTATCACGTAATTTCTGGTCCGACACTGAGATCCTTCAAAGCACCTCTTGTTCCGCTCAGTTCAAATAGACCAACAAATCACCGTAGACAAGACAACCCAAAACACCTTACCCAACATATTCCCTACCCTAGGAAGCTTAGATGGCTAGCAATGAAAAAGATCACGAATAGAAACGGTTGAAACCAAGGAACCCCTACACCCACAAGGAATAACTTCCAAAGAGCCAGAGCCGTAGAGCAATGGAGGAATAGGTGACAAGCATATTCACTATCCAGCATGCACATGCAACGCCTATTCGGAATAATAAGGCCCCTAGCAATTAAGTTGTCCATCGTGGGAGCGCAGTTTCACCAAAGTAGCCACATGAAGAAAGCCACCTTGGACAAAAGAAAGGCGTTCCAGATAAAATTGCTAGGGCAAGAGGCAGACTTAGGGACACACTATGCCACATACATAGATTTAACAGAAAAGCCTTTCTCCACATCAAGGGTTCAATCTTGCTCATCCTGGAGGTCTCTGTCACCTAAATTGCACTTCTCAAGCAGGTTCAACAGTCTTCCCATCTCCTCAATTTCCCAATCATTAAGATTTCTCCTTGGGTGGATATTCCAAGAGCACTATACACTGGACCTAATTATATGGTTGCGCACTGAACCCCTTTGGCAGGATGCAAGATTGTAGCATGACGGGAATAATCTGTATAAAGACTGAGGGGAGCACCAAGAGTCATGCCAGAAAGAGACATTCTCGCCATTATTCACTTTAAGCCTGGTGAAGCCGTGGAAAGAATCTATGCCCTCGAAGATACCTTTCCAAATTCCACACCCATACGGATCAGAAGGGGGTAAACTACACCAACCATACTGCTCCTCACCAAATTTCGTAGCTATCACTTTTCTCCAAAGAGTATTATGCTTAACATCAAACCTCCACAACCATTTGTTCAACAGAACTCTGTTCATCATTTAGATAGAATGAACACCTAAACCTCCTTGATCCAAAGGTTTGCAAACATCAGCCCACTTCACCCAGCTAATCTTTTTTTGACCGCTGTCTGAATTCCACACAAAAGACCACTAGATTCTTTCAAGCTGATTAACAACAGACACCGGAGCTTTGAATAAGGACAAAAAGTGGATGGGTAGGCTCGAGAGAACACTCTTCACCATAGTCAGCTTACCACCCTTAGAAAGATATCTCCCCTTCCTAGAAGACTGCCTTCTATTAGCCCTTTCAATCATCGGGTTCCAAACCGCCTTAGAAGAGGATTTAGCACCAAGTGGGAGGCCAAGACACATGATTGGGAACGGGGCAATCGAACACCCAAGCACTGACGCAAAATCTGTAGCATTAGCAATAGCTCCCACTGGACTCAAAGAAGATTTGCTGAGATTTACTTTTAACCCAGATATGCCCTCAAGCAATAGAAGAATACCCCTCAGATTTTGCACGGATTCCAAGTCTCCATTTAACAGAAACAGAGAATCATCCGCAAATTGGACAAACGGAACCGTGGAACTCCCCACAGGGGGCGAGAGGCCCTCCAACAAATCAACAAACTCAGCTCTCAAAACCATCCAACTAAGAAATTCAACCGCCATGATGAATAGATAGGAGGATAGCGGATCACCTTGCCGAAGGCCTCTACTGCTCTTGAAAAAACCTTTAGGGTAGCTATTCACCAGAACAGAGAAAGAGAGAGAGGACTCACAGATCCTGATCTAGTTCCTCTATTTGACTCCAAACCCCATCTTCAGGAGAATCCAATCCAAGAACACCCAATTGATATGATCGTATGCCTTTTCCATGTCAATTTTGCAAACCACCCCTGATCTCCCCGCCTTCAAAGCAGCATCAATACATTCATTGGCAATGAGTGAGCAATCAGAAAGATGCCTTCCCGGGATAAAAGCATTTTAAGAGACAGAAATCACAGACGCAAGAGTGTCTTTAAGCCGAATAGCAAGAGTCTTGGCTAATAGTTTATAAAGACACCTCACAAGGCTAATGGGGTAATAATCCTTAATTTCCATCAGGCCTTTCTTCTTTGGGACAAAGAGATAAAGGTTGTGCTCAGACTTCCGCACCATTGATCACCAGAATTAAACGCCTCAAAAACATTCATAAAACCTCCCTACCCACAACATCCCAACTGATCTTGAGAAATTTGGTAGGAAAGCCATCAGGCCCTAGAGTTTTATCATCCTCCAAACTATTTAAAGCACCAAGAACTTCCTCTTCAGAAAAAGGTCTCCCGAGCCTCCTCTGCTGCTCTTCGCTAATCTCATCAAACTCAACACCAAGCAAAACTGGTCTGAAAGGCATCGGCTCAGTACAGAGATTTACGAAGAACTGCTCAATATGATCCCGGATGACCCTTTGGTCCTGAGTCCACACCCCTCCCACCCTCAAATTACTAATAGAATTAGAGGATAATCTCACATTGGCCATCTTATGAAAAAACTTTGTATTACGATCACCTTCCTTGAGCCAGGATACTCTAGATTTCTGTCTCGAAGATATTTCTTCTAAACACACCAGCCTATGGTATTCTTCAATAGCTTCCTTCTTGCTACAAATCTCAGTTTCAGAGAGCTGCCCCTCCATGTCTTTCGTATTCAACAAATCCAAAGTGTGAAGGCAAGCATTTTTATGAGTCTTAGTATCACCAAACACCTCCTTTTTCCAACTCAAAATCTTGCCTGTAAGTATCTTCAACTTCTGCCTGAACACAAAACTAGCAGACTCATCCACACTAATCTTGGCCCACCACCTCTTCAAATTATCAACGAAACCTGGAACTTCAAGCCACATCAACTCGAACTGGAATGGCCGCTGACTCAAAGGAATTGGATTAGCCCTGAGCAGAATAGGAATATGATCTGAACCCGGATTGTGCACTGCTTCTTGAACCAACAAAGGGAATGATCCATCCAATCAGGGGAAAAAAGGAATCTGTCCAAATGGTTACTCGCCCTTCTCACTTGATTATTAGTCCAAGTGAATCTTGCACCATTGAGGGGGAGATCAACAAGGCCCTGATCTTCAATAAACTTGATAAAACACCGCATCTGAGAAGAAATTCTGGATGACCCCAACTTCTCAGCCGGAAGCTCTAAGGTTCTATCCATTAACCGTTTATTGAGGAAAAGAAACATTCGGAAGAGAAGAAAGATTACATTCATCCGTAATATTGGTTGTAGTTGTCCCTTTCCATATGTCCTGAAGCACTTTTCTTTCTTTCTTTCTTTCTTTTTTTTTTTTTTAATTCTTTTTTGTTTGTTTGTTTGTTTTTTTCTTGGGGGGGGGGGGGTTATACTGAATAAAAGGATTATATATAATTTGAGCAATACAGTTGCTGGGGTGGTTCTCCCCCTTAAATCTTTGACAACAGCCAGCAGAGTATATCTATACTGATTGACTGCCAACTTAGCCAAAATGTCAGCAGGACCTGTTAAAGCTTTACTACCCTGTTGAAACTTCTAGATTTGTTTTATAAGTTCATATAATTGTATCTTGAAAGGCCTGAAAGCTGATTCCTTTTCTTTGTCTCTTGTTCTCACCAGGCAGAATGTGAAGAGCTACAATCTAAGGTGGAGACACTGAGTAATGAGAATAGCACACTCAAGAATGAGATGCAGAGGCTTGCTAAGAAATGCATGAAGCTTACGTCTGAAAATAATTCCATAATGGTTTGTTTTGGTACCCATCTGTTTTCATTATATCATCCCTTTTTGTATATCCTCCTCTGTTGGGTTTATTGTATTGTCTTCTTCTTGTCATATTTCAAGTTGCTTTAGTCTCATGGCTGATCTTCTGATAAGGCTAATAGCATTACCAAATTAAAAATTTCATTAGACTAGGTTTCACTTCTATATTCATGTCTAGTCGGTATGTCTGTAAAACTCGTCTTGTACATCTGAATATAACAAGTAAATGTGCACTTGAGAACTTAATAAACAATAGCAATAATTATGGTAGTAATACTAATACTAATAATAAGTGGGTTTATTTATTTTTTATTCTATGACTAAACTCCTTCCTATTCATTTGAGTTAGTTAAATTATTATTTAATGATTTTAGTAATTTTTAATTTATTTATGTTTCTAAATTGTTAGATTCCCTCAATTAAGTTAGGACGTGGGAAGTCTTATCTTTGAAAGTTTTAGTTATTTATGTAAAATTTTAATGAATTAGGTTTTGATTGTGTCAATTTTATTAGGACAACGGATATAATAGTTTTATTTATTTATGTTTTAGAATTTGTAGATTCCGTCAAATAAAATTAGTGGAAAGACTTGAGAGTTTGATCATTTAAGACCTAGTTTAAATTTTAATTTACTTATACCCTTCATAAGAAGAATTTGCTAATATACTTTTATAATCTTATTACAATTTTGAGAAATATTTAAGAAAAAAAGTCAATTTTTTTTAAATTTACAGGATAAATATAACACATAAACACAAAAACAGATAATTATTGTGGAAAAAGTTAAATAGAATATTGAGTATTATTGAAGTCATAGTGCTCATAAATTTGTCTGTACTAGATTGGATAAATAAATTTATTTGATGGGCCTCTGCTAATTTGTGATTAGTCTGAAGTCAAAATATTGCATTAAGTGGACGATCCTAACCATTGAACGAAGCAAATTTTTTGAATTGTTTGAAAATATTTTCCTTGATGGTGTAAACCTTCCAAAGAGTGGCTTACTAATGGTGAAGATTGGTGAAGGGGGATTGCCGTCAAAGGAGTGGCCCCTTAGACATTCTTAAAAGTGATATGCTTTGAATGTGAAACATGCTCCTGCATACAGAATCGATGGGCAACTGGAAATTTTAGACCATTCAGTCAAGACCCATTTCTCAGAAGTCAGAAAACCATGATTATGATCATAATAAAGCTGTTATTAACTGAGGCGATTTTCTGTAACAGGAAGAGCTGACTCGTTTGTATGGACCAGATGCATTAGCTGGCCTAGACTGTAACCTTACTAATACAGGTCTCCAGTCGACCAATGGTGATGGAATCAACTGCAGACAAGACTCTTCGATGGGAGATGATTCAGTTTCCAGTCAGGAGAACGGAGATTTATTCAACTCTAATGGGAAGCTCGATTCTAGTTCTAGTTAAACATGTTTTTTTTGCACTGCTAATTTAGAGCCCTAACCTTTCTTTCTGTTTAATTGCCTCATGTATTTATGCTCTTTATGCCAAATTTATGCTTTTTATGTGAGTTAGAGCCTTGGCAAGTCCATATATACAACCACGACCACCACAAAGCCTTATCCCTATTACTTGTTGAGTCTTTGTATATTGTTGTTAAACGAAACTGGGGAATAAGCGCCTATTGGATTACTTCTGCATTTGATTAAATTTGGCATGTTTATAACCTTTTTCATAGCTTTAGTCTTTAATGTTATGAGAAGTTTCATTTCAGCTGCTGACGTTTGTTTTGCACTAGTTCAGCGTAAGTATGAGTGTGGCCTGGTCTGTAACGGGCCAAGAAAATAAGGAAGGTCCATGGTTAGATTTTAGGTCTGAGTTTATTACACTTGGGTGAGGCCTAAGCTTTATTCGACTAAAACTCAAAAAGCCCAAACGAGGACCATAACGTGCTAGAGATAACCTGGCCTATGTAGTCCCATTTGCCCCCCAACCACTCTCTCTCTCTCTCTCTCTCTCTCTCACACACACACACACACACACACAAAACATAGGTATTTCAATAGCTTGTAAGAAGTCCTACAGGGATCTCATATGAGCACTAAAGTGCATAATATATTGTCTTAATGAAATAAAATTGTGCACAAATTTACGGTTCATTCACGTTTTTTTTTATCACATATTTAATCGTAGCATACTCTGAAGAATCACTAGGAGAGAAGAACATGTTAATCCAAGGAGACGAACCCACAACCAAAGAGGAGAAATCGTAACGGCAACCACAGTTTAAATTCCACACAACCCTCAATTTGTTGTTGCGGATACAACAGATATCAAAGGATCGCAAGATACAACAACAATCTTATTCCAACTATCTGGGGTCGGCTACACAAATCTTATCCTGCCATTCCACTCTATTTAGGATCATGTTCGCTGTTAAATTAAAAGCTGTCTTGCCTCTCATTACTTCAACCCAAGTCAATTTTGGCATTCATCTTGTCTTCGTAGTGCTTTCAACTTGCATCATTTGACTGAGTTTGGTCCCTTTTCACCTGATTTTGATGAATTCATTCTTTCCACACAAATCATCAGGATTAAGTATTTTTTCTACGATGGTTCAGCTCCCGACCTTGCAAGCATTTACATTGAAAAAATAGGTTGACATTGAAAGGAATGGGACGTTAGAAAGGCAAGATTTGTGAAAGACCAAATAGGTTGTATTGGGGTGGATTAGCTTCTGGAGAAGAAGCAAGGAACATACCTAGCTAAGAGCTAAAATGACAACGTTGGGAAGGAAGGCTCCCTCTCATTGGCACAATCTTTGGTCTTTGTTGCACATGGCTAAACCATCTTAGTTGATTTTCCCTCATCTTATCACTTATTGACACTACAACTAGATTCTTGTGAATCTATTCATTTTTAATTCTATCATTTCTAGTTTTGCTACTCATCCATTTCAACATCCTCATTTAAGAGACACTCACTCCACACGTGTTGCTTATTGGCTACTCAACATTCTACTCCATAAAACATGTTTGGTATTATAGTTATCTTACAAAATTTTCCTTTCAAATTTAGTGGTATTCGTTTACCACACAACACTCCAGAAGCACTTTGCCAGTTCAACCATCTCATTTTAATTCTATAAGCAACATCATCTACAATATCTCCCTTTGTATTTATGACTGAGCTAAGATAACGAAATGGTCAATTCAAAATATCTCTTGGTTATCAATATTAACTATTCCTAGTTTTGCTAAATTTGCATTTTTTATATTCTGTTTTAATCCGGCTTATCTTAAAACCATTTGATCTAAAACATCCATCCGTAGTTCTATTTTGGCATTTATCCCCTCTCTAATTTCATCAATCAACACATCATTAGTAAACAATAGACACAATGGCTAGGGATGCAAATGAGTTGGATTTGATGTGGATATTAGCATGTCTAAATTAGGCTAATTTATAATCAGATATTTAATCAAATTGGATATATATACGTTCATATTCATATCCATTAAGTTAGGATTAATGTTAAAAGTAATGTAACATAATCTACAATAGTATTTATAAAGTAAAATAACCTATAAT
>JAOXJP010013772.1:0-17663 GCA_025762735.1 Platanus orientalis | reverse complement strand
GTGTGGGAGGGAGGGGTGTTTTTGGTAGGAGAGGGATGACGGGAAGGGTATAAAAGAAGAAAAAAAATGAGGTGGGCTCAGAAAATGTTGAGGTGCGACAAGCAGTTCCCTTCTTTTAATCGTTTTTACGGTTTTAACCCTATACTTCGCAACCTGTGTGTCTGGGAGCATGGGGAGTAGACAATTTGGGAGTAGAAGTGTAGACTGTAGAACATTTGCTCCCCATTCAAACTGCGGCTCCACGAGGAAAACCGTCATAAAAACCAGGGAACTCATTGCACGATAATGGAAATCATTGCTTTTAAACACTGAAAATCGTCCGTCTTTGCAGCGATGTTTGGAACTCCGGCGTCTTCGCCGGCATTTGGGACACCATCAACGCCCTCTTTTGCTACCGGCTTCGGTTCGTCCCTCGTCTCTACTCCCTTTTCTCAACAGCTGCAGCAGCAGCAACAACAACAACAATCTTCACCGTTTCAGCAATCGAGCCCTGGTTTCGGCTTTCAGACTCCTTTCGCCGCACCTCAATCGACTTCGGTTCCCCAATCGACTCCTTTCTCCCTTCCAAATGCTCAATTGACGACTCAGATGGCGCCCGTCGCCCCTCTACCTTTCTCTCTCGCCGATCGTGACATCCAGGTAGGGTTTTACTCAAAACCTTCACTCATGCCTTATGCTCTTATCTGTTGATATAATTTTTTTAAGAACAGTAAAAAACATTGGGCTTTATCTTATTATTTCTCAACTAGGCGATCGTTGATGCTTACAAAGATGAGCCTGGAAACCCTAAGTACGCTTTCAAGGTTCGTTTCTCCATTTCCTTTTGTTCCACATTTTGAATTCGGGGATTTCCCGCCACCTATTAGGGTTTGGGGCTTAATGAGACTATTATTGGTTTGCAGCATTTGTTGTTCAGTGTGACTGATCCGGCAGCTAGAACGAAGCCTGCTGGCATATCGGACGTGAGTTCTCATTGTTCTTTTATTTTGTTTATTTTTTATTTTTTGGTTTATTAAAATTTCAGATGAAGCTCTGGCAAGTTTATATTTTAGGTTTTTTTTTTTTTTTTTGTTGATTTGCGAGAATTGCATGTTTTGCCAGATCATGTGGGCGGAGGCTATGGGGAAACTGGAAGGTATGGACAGTGTTGATCGAGAGAGGTTGTGGCCTCAGCTCGTTCAAGGTTTCAAAGATCTTTCACAGCGGCTTAAGGTAGTTGTCATCTTTGATTTGAGGAAAAAGTTGATGCCTTTATATGTCAATTTTATTAGCTCATTGTCATATTGGATTCAATTGAAAATTGTGATCATAGTTGGCGGTTTCCTATGTAAATTTTGTTTATTTCTTGATGCCTTCTTGCCTTTTTCTCTTATGAGGACCGTTTTAAGAGCATAGAAACATGGTCCTAATCAAGTTTTTTTCTTCTCCCTGCTGATGGAAATTATCAGATGGGGATACTTAACGTTTAGTGATCAATGACTTCCACAAAATAATGGGAGCTTCTTTAATGATTGTTTGTGGGAAAAGTTTAGCTCAAAGTAGTTTTGAGGAGATTAATCATAAATTTTCCATTGCAATGGGAAATGATTGATAGTTCATTAGGAAAATAGTTGCTTCTCTAGTGATCATCATTTGCTCTAATGATGATTCCTATTTGTTTAAGGAGGCCATAATTTAGGTTACAATTTAAGGGTTTTAATTTATTTCCAAATAGATTAGGTTTTATTCAATTTTAAAGAAAGTGAAAGAACTATTTCCATCACTTTTCCTTAGGCCATATGTTGGAAGTCAAAACTTACCCGTTTAAGCTGATTTTGCTGCCATTTGAAAGGTTATTCAGTTACTTTTCCAACAAGACCAAGATCTTGAGAATCTGATGTGATTTAGGAAAGTTATAGGCTAAAATACAAGCTAAATATCACTTAATGACGAGATTTAGTTATTTTAGAATTTAATTTTTAGGAAGTATAGTTAGAGTGGGATGTGGAAAGCTTTGAATGTAAAGTCTACATATATGCTTGTAACCCAAATTTTATTAATGAAGAATGATGATTATTGATGAATTCAGGGCTATAGTTGCTTTGTTCTTTGGTATGACTCTAGAATCTTGAAGGTGTGATGCTTTCAATCCTAGGTGTGACTTCAATGATATATTTTTTTTCTTTTTTTTTCTTTTTATGTTATTATCTTTGTATTACAGATTATCTATTAAAGAATTAGATCAGAGCCTTTTGGTCCTGCATCAAATTTGGTAATAAAGCCAGGTTACCGCTGATTCGTATTTTGCTAGGTTCTTGAAACTCATTGGAAAGTATATTTTCAGCTAGGTTATAGCTATAGTCTCGGGAAGCCAGGGTTTGGAGTTGTTCAATGGTGCTTGAGATTAGAAACAAATTTGCTTTCTCTCACGGAAATGGTATCTGAGTTCTTATCAGTGACAAATATGAAGATAATCTAATTTCTCCATGTTTGGTTGAGATTTTCACAAAATTTGGCATTCAGATCATTTTATTAATTTGAGGATGGTGGTTTTGTTATTCAGTTCAACCAAGGGGGATACTTTGATGTTGCTTGGTGTAAGGTTGTTTCTTTGACATATTTTAAAATTGTACTGTGCAAGAGATGGATTGAGGAGAGGAAAGCCGTGTTTAATGAAGAGATTCATATCTTACAACTACAAACCAATGGTGAATGGTATCGCCTTCGAATTTTGCCACAACAGCTTCTTACAATATCGTTAGATTCAATAGAAAAAAGGTGAAAGAAATCTCTAATGCACTTGATGATGAGTTCAAGACAAATGCCAAGGAGCCTCAGGATCAATCCTTTTCTGAATTTGAGAAGACTGATGAGGAAGACAAGTTTACAACTAGTGTGGATGATGAGAATCTTAATTAGGTGATGATCTGGCCAGTGCAGATGCTTCGAGTAAGACCTATGAGCTAGTAGTGATGTGGATGCATGTGTCGTTGCTGCTCCAAACTTTGAAGAGTTAGAAACTAAAGACATGACCCAATCCTATGCAGAATCACAACCCCTTGTGGTAGCAATACGACTTCATGAGCCTGTGATGATTTCATATCAAGTATTTGAAGAGAGTTATTATGAGGTTTTTCCCCTTCCAGACGCTTGCGTGAAGAAAGGTCTATATTAGGGTATGCCTTATGGAGGATGTGGCCTATGGTTACACAACTAGAGCTTTCCAATATTGCTAATCCTTTCGCATTATAAAACTCAAGGACGGGCTTTTTGGAATCAAAGGAGAATGATGTGGAACAAGAAACAATCTATATTCATATTTGAGTGGTTTATGTATGAGAATTTTGGGTTTAAAATTTTTACGTGGATTTTTTTTTATTTGGTTAATTTTAGGTTAATTTAGGTTAGTTTTTTGTTATTTAGTTTAAGGGTTTTAATTTATTTCCAAATAGAATAGGTTTTTTTTTTTTTTAAATTTTAAAGAAAGTGAAAGAACTGTTTCTATCACTTTTATTTAAGCCATATTTTGGAGGTCAAAACTTACCCATTTTGGTTGATTTTGGTGTCATTTGAAAGGTTATTTAGTTACCTTTCCAACGAGACTTAGATTTTGAGAATCTGATGTGATTTGAGAAAGTTATGACCAAAATATTGGTGTGGTATCACTTGATGACGAAATTTAGTTATTTAGAATTTTATTTATATGAAGTCTAGTTAAAGTGAGATTTGGAAAGCTTGGAATGTAAAATCTATATATATGCTTGTAACCCAAATTTTATTAAAGAAGAATGATGATTATTGATGAATTCAAGACTACAGTTGTTTTGTTTTCTGGTGCGACTCTAGAATCTTTAAGGTGTGATGCTTTCAACCCTAGGTGTGACTCTTAAGAGGCCATAGGTGTGACTCCTGCTGCTATTCTTCATCATCTCCTTCTTCGAACATTACATGGGATCTTGATTTGCATAGAGGACTTAGAGATTTCGAAATGGAGGAGATGTCATTGTTAATTTTTTTCCTTGCAGATGTATTCATTGACCCTTCTTCCCTTGATTCAAGAGTATGGTCCCTTTCCTCGAGTGTCTGTTTCTCCCCATCTTCATTTTGGAATACTCTTGTAAATCATTCTCTTAATTCTAATATTTCCTACTCTTCCCTTCAAAAATCATTTGGAAATCTCATGGTCCATCTCAGTATAAAGTTTTGTATTGAGAGGTGGCACACAAATGTGTTAATATAGAGAACATGTTACAGCGAAGACGTAAATGATGGTATCTTCTCACTTATGCTATCAAGATGGTGAATCGGTTAATCACATTTTTCTACATTGTTCCTATGTGAAGGATATTTGGTGGCATTTCATCAAAGCTTTTGGGGGTATCCTTTGTATTCCCGATATAGATGATGGAATTGTTTAATCAATGGCATGTGGGCCGGTAACCTAAAAGGGGCAAGATGATTTGGCAATACTTGCCAATTGTTATTGCATGGTCCATTTGGGAAGAAAGAAATCGGCAGATATTTCTTGATAAAAGAAGAACATCACACCATTTGATTGAAGTTATATCCATTAGGTTGGCTTATTGGGCAACGGAGGAACCATGTTTCAAAGGAGTAATTGCGGACAATCTCCTTAGAAATCTTCCCTTAGTGATTGAATCATTCCCTCTTGTGCACCAACTGATACTAAGCTGGTCTCTCCTAGTGGGTAATGCCTTGAAGTTGAACTTTGACGGAAGCTCAATTGGAAATTCGGGTCCATCAGGTATGGGAGGCTCATTATATGATGGTACAAGATAGTGCATAGTTGCTTTCTCGGGTCTGTTGGGACAAGGGGATTCACTCACTGCGGAATTAAATGCACTACTCTTTGGACTAAGGCTAATACACTTCAGAGAAGTAACGTCACACAACATTGAGGTGGAAGGTGACTCAACGGTGGTAATTGGATGGATGCGGGATGCTAGTGGTGGTCCATGGAGGCTGTCTCATCTAATCAAGGAAGCGACTTTTTTGGTTTCTTCTTTGAATATCTCATTCAAGTGGATTCCTAAAGAGGCTAATGAGGTTGTGGATAGGCTAGCTAAGAGGGGTGTTCAAAAAGATCTCATTTTTGTGGGTAGTCTGAAAGAGGAGATGTTATTGTAATTGTATTAGTCTTGGAGAGTCTCCCAAATGGCATTTTGGGCAAGTTCTTTTTAGCTTTTCTTGGGGCCAGCAGGGTTTGCTGGGCACTATCTACTCATTTCTCCTCTCTTCTTTTATTAATACCATTCACGTTATTCAGCAAAAAAAAAAAAAAAAAAGGTGGGACTCCAATTGTATTTTCCTCTCTTTTATTGATTTATTTATTTATTTGTATTACAGATTATTTGTTAAAGAATTAGATCAGAGCCTTTTGGTCTTGCATCAAGTTGAAATACTGCACTGAACATTGTTAACCCATTAAGGAGCAGAACTACATTCTCTACACATGCCTCAAGGAGTATGGTTTTGTGTATGGGTAAATTTCTGGCCTGTCAAGTTGAAGGCACAGTCAACCTTCTATCTAGTTTCTTGTATTATTAAGTTGTTGAGGGCCACTTATGATACAGAATGTTTTGTTTTTGTTTTAATAAATCTCTGCGATTCTCTTATCCAATCTTGGACTTGTTTGATGAATGATGATTAGCCGAAGTTTAGAGATAATATCAAGTTATAGGATCAGCCTTTTGTAACTTTTAAATGTGTTAGTTTGAAGAAGTTTGAATTAGAATTCATTGATTAGATGGCATGCGCATGCAGCTGCAGGACAGGAATTCTGCAGTTGTAAATTCTTGCACCAGCTGGACATTTAGGATACATTACTCTTTTCTTTGATAGAATCATGTTATTGACACAAAAGCTGTTTATTCTATGTCATGTGATCAATCTATAGGTTCTTGGCTGGGCATTCAGTTGAATTGGAGATAATCTGGAAAGAACTTCTTGTAGAAGTATAGTAATTATGACAAGAATGTGCACATTGCTAAATGGGCAGGGGGATGCAAGAACGATGCTGGACAAACTCTTAAAGGTATTAAATATGTGGGTTTAAGTTTATGAAAAGGGGTATAAGATTCGAGTATTGGATTTGGACTAGAAGGGAAAGGGTTCTAGAGGGTAAAGACAAAAGATGGTGAGGAAATAAGGTGAAAGGTACTGATCTCATTGTTCTGGTATTATTGTATTAATTGTTGCAGCAGCATTGTGCACACAAAGAAGGGTGGCCGTACTGGTAGAAAAGTGCGGTTTGTTGTAGCAAACTAAGTAAAGCTGGAATAGGGATTCTTAGGGATAAAAGAGGATGTTAAAGTGGTGGTCCGGGTCTACTACAGTCAAAAAGAAATTGGTTGAAGTATTAAACAATTAGGTTGTAATAGGTTGATGCGTGGGATGATTAGGGTTCGAAGAACTTCAATAACAGAAAACAATAAAAAAAATAGGGGCAAAGGAGAAAGAGATAGGTTCAAGTCATCCACCTTGAGCTAGTATGAAATTCACCACAACTATAGTTAATGGAATCCCCATTAACAATACCTTGGAGTTCATCTAAGCAAGATCAAACAAGAGGGCTATTCTTTTCATTTTTATAAATAGAAGAGAGTGCATGTATTCAGAGGCCAAAGTGTTGGATGTTCACGCCTAGTCCCCACCTAATTCTTACTCAAATGGAAAGTGGAAAACAATCTAATTCCTTTAAAAAAGAAAACTCAACCAGAGGGAAAACACTCAAATTTCTAAAAAACAAAAACCAACCAATATAAAAAAGCACTTTAATTTCATAAAAAGATAATAGAAAAAATTAATTCTTATTAAAAAAAAAGAAAACCTCTCAAAATTAAAAAACATTGAAACTTCTAAAAAAGAAAATCAGCTAAAGTGGGAAAATATACTTTTTAATCTCTATGTTGTACAAAATAGTAAGTTTTTTGATGTAACAATATTGAAGGAGGATACTCTGCGATTATTGTTAGGGGATAGATGTGGGGTTTCATTAGGGTGGATAGGGACACTTTGGATTTTAATGAGCTTCGATTTGCCAAAATCTTGGTTAAAGATGGCAATTTGATGAAAATTCCTAGGATTCTAAAATTTAACAACCGTAGAAAGGAGTTCCTGGTTGAGATTCTCACCGAAGAGGTATGTTGTTACTGACCAAACCTGCTTGATCCCCCTGATGAGCTTCCTGTGATGCCTTGCCAGCAGTATGACAGCGAGTCAATGGCAATTTAGACTGACCAATGGGTGAGCCCATGAGTTGTACAGCTGTAGGTGGAGCAGACAAAGCCTTTGCAATTCAAAAACGAGAATATGGGAGGCTGGATTTCGGTGTTGCTACCATTTCAATTTCAAATCAACGGTTGATGCATCTCTCGTACTGTGCTAGTGTTCCTGCCAATGTCATGGAAAGATGTGGGAAGGTTCATCGCAAAAACCCTTATTGAGTCTGGAGAAGGATTGGTAGGAAAGGAAAGGGGGTTAAGAAGTTAAATGGAGTATGGGCAGGAAAGTCATTCTACGAGGGGCTTCATGGGAATGGCATTGTAGGAATGTACAGCCTATCGGGGACAGAAGTGGCAATGAGGGGTTGGTGGAGGGGAGTTATCACCCGCGTCAAGCTAATTATGTCGGGTTTGGTTGCCCTAGGGTTTTGAGATTGGTTCGTCTTCAACGTAGGCGAATGATTCTCGCCCTTGGGTATATCTAATAGGAGGTCGGATATCAATGACAACGATGACTCTAAATGTGATGGAACTCTTTCAGCACATGAGCTGATGTTTTATGGAGACGAAAGAGCTCTGCCATCTTCATAGTGAAGCTTTGCCTCTAGCGGAGGTCCCTAGTTCAAGGAGCCGAATGAGGTTGCTGCTTCCAAGCACTAGTTAGCTGATAAATTTTCTGTTGATGCCTCTATTGGAGATGGTATTTACATGTACTTTGGGGGCAATGATGTCATAAGGGTATTGTATACCTATACCATTCATATACCACATGTACTGTATAGTAAATAAGGTACAGGTATAAATACTAACGTATGAGACAAACATACTCATATGATTCTCTCCCAATTGTGTGTCTCTTCTCTCTCTCTCTTTCTCTTTTCCATCTTCTACATCTTCTTGTAGGTTTTCAAGACATTCAAGGTGTTCAAATGCCTCGTTGGTTTTGGTAGTGAAGTCGCACAGAGCCCAGTATCCCAGCATCACATTCCCTTTGGGTTTGATCCCTAGGCATAACTTGGGTTAGCTGGGATGCTCTCTCAGGTTGAAGGAGAAGAACACACTCAAAGTGGTGACAGGGGACTGGATGAAACAAAACTGGGGTAGTAGGTGAAGTTCTTAGCCACTTATGGAGAGGGTATGCTTGATTTAGGATGAAGCCTATGGGGAACATGGGGGCCATGCATCATATTTCTGATGGGTGGAAGTTGAGGGAGTTTTTGCTGCACTCTTGAGGGAACGACATAAGGTGGACATTGAGGATTGTGGGACTGATAGGGGCACGACAACCAGTTGGGGGCAGGAATGCCCATCAGATGGTGAAAAGTGGGCTCATGTTAATGTTGAAGGTGAGAACATTGGAAATTGTATGGGGGCTCTGTCTCCTGCCTTTTCAGGTGACGTTTCTGTGATTTGGAGGGCAATGGAAATGGGGTGGTGTGTCAGTATGAAGATGATGAAGCTTCTGTGTTTTGTCAGATTGATAGCTGAATCTGTTAAACCCGAATTCTGGGGTGGAGAAGATCAGGCTATTGTTGCTGTTGGGGAGGATGAGGAGCCTTTGTTTGAGGTAAGTAGAGCGCTTGGCTTATCCTTGGAGGGCTTGGATTCTTGAAACACAAGGCGTGGGATTTGTTCAAGGAATTGGAGATGCAGAGACATCAAGGCTTAGTGCAGAAATGTAAAGGGTCTAAGGAGTAGAGGAAAGAGTCCAGGGAATTAAGAAACTTTCAATTGGGATTGAAATGTGACTCTTTGCAGAGCAGGAGCGTAGAAAGGAAGTCCAGGGGACTTACAATTGGTCCCAAATGAATATTGTTTTTGTTTTGGAACATGAGAGGTCTTGGTGATGCAGCAGCCATCATCTGGCTTGACAAGAAGCAGCCTTTATGGAAGCCACAGTCCAAGAGTAACTCAAGGAAAAGAGCTAAACAATTAGGGGTAGTTTAGGAAAATTTTCTGTTTTGAATATACTTGTAATAAGGCTATAATCCAAGGGGTAATTTTGGGATTTCATGAGGTTTAAGAGAGCTGGTTGACAGCTTGCTATTTTATTTGGTTATTTTTGTTTTTTGGAAGTTTAATCTAGGTTTTTGCAAGTCTTTGAGGGTAAGGCAGGGAATTAGGAAAGAAAAGATTGCGGGCTTCTAAAGGAAGACCCTTAGTGGGTTTCTAAGAAGGGTGTTCATGTATCTATAAAAATCTCCTTCTCCTCTTCAATAAAGCAGAGTATTTGAATTGAAAAAAGAGTGTATTAGTGTGATTCTTCCCTGGTTTTCGTGGGTTGAGGCTGGGCCTCCCTTTCTCTTTCTCCTAGGGTTTGAGGCTGGGCCTCCCCCTCTTCTTCTCCTATCTCTGGGTTCTTGATTATTTATTCTTGTGGCTCGGCCTCACGACTAAGGATAACCTGGGTTCTTTTCTGAGTTTGGAAACATCAGTCTTTCTTTGAGGCTCCACAACTCCTGGACAAAACTTTGTTTTTTTTTTTTTTTTTTTCGATAGATAAAGAGAAGAAATTTTATTGAAAAAGAGCAGGAAAATGCATGAGAGATACATTCCCCAGCTGGGGCAGAAAATACAGCCCAAGTGGCTAACAACCACAAATGAGGGAGTCCCACCTGAAGACCCAATCTTGGTATTTCATCCCTTTGAAAAGAGAGGGATATGAGAGCTCCACCCGAACAGAAGGGAAAGAATTCTTGCAGGCATCTTTTCAGGCGGAGACTTGTGGCCTTCAAATATTCGATTATTATGTTCCAACCACAGACTCCAACAGACCGCCACCGGGATACACCTCCAAAGGACATGGCCTTTCTTGGATAAACCTCGCCAACCCAGATGAATCCATTCCTTGAGCAGCGACTCAATGTTTCCTGGCATAACTCATTGCCAATAGAATCTCTCGACTATAGAGTACCAGACCCAAGATGATGTTGGGCAGTGCAAGAACAGATGTAGGGGTGAAATCACCAACTTGTGGGCTGGTTTTTAGAGGTTGTGGTGGAGGTTATTCAACCTGAACCAGAACATTAGTTAGCAAATACCAAGGCTCCAGAATGCTCGAAATACCTTGCAGTTTCATCCAAATTGCACTCCTGTTTTGAAGAGCTTCTATTAATCTTATCGTGGGGTTTTCTATACATATGAGATAAGTTTACCAACCCTAACATCCTTTCTCTTTCCCTTGCTATTTACACCATCTAGTAGAAGCCTGAGATTCCCTGTTTCGTACTCTGTTAATTACCAGTTCTGCAGCATATTTTTTTCTTAAATTCCATACTTGTAGTTGCTAGATATTAGGTCCTTGTTGTGACCTAGTATTAACCCTAATACAACTACTCTCTCGCTGAAATTTTAATTTGTTGTGTTGTTAAACTCCAGTTACAGTTCTCATAGGATCTGTTTGTTCTCTGTTCTGCTAGAAACTGGTAACCAGATCTGAATTTTCCATAACTAACCTACCTAGACTTATTAGGTTCACCTGAAAATTTGTGGGGTTCTTCTTAATACTCTGATTTAACTCCCTACAAAATTGGTAGTGAATTGGATAACCCTAATCCTAGCTTTTGAGCTGACAAAATTTGTATCTCAGCAGCTTTCATATCAGAATCCAACCTACAATCTCTTTTACATCAAGGATCAAGGCTATTGTGCTCAGCTTGTTTGGTTTTGTATTCGGAATTCTGTGGGCCCATTACCTACAGGAATTAACAGCCAATAGCTTGCATTATTTGGTAATTGAGCCAGGTTAAATCCTGTGTATTGTTGATATCTCCACTGCATTACCATGGTTACCAATGCAGAATTAGCATCTAAAGTGGAAACGCACTCTCAAGACATTGAAGCTACAAAGAACGATGTGGGTTAGTTGATCTCACGGATGGACAAATTGGAAGGCCGAACAGAGACTATGCAAGCTTCCCTGGACAAATTAGTTACTACTGTCCTAGGGTAAGAAGGAAATGAAAGAGAGCCTACCATTGGTGTTGGCTCATCTAGTTTAGGCCCTATTCCACCATTTGGTCCGGACAATGTTAGCCACCCAAGTGATACTTCTAATATGTCACATTAGCATCAGCATGAGGTGATTCCTCTTGGAAGAGACATAACCCATAGGCATGATTTTCACCATCCTACACAAGTGCCTCAATTTGGGGACATCAAGAATGTGGTGGATGAGAACAAGGTTAATCATCTCAGATTGGGCTTGGGCGTGTTGAGAACATGAGAGGAGATGAAAGTGGCAATGAAAAGATGATTTCTCCTTGCAGATTACAAGCAAAGAGTACACCTACAGTTTACACAGCTTTGTCAAGTGAATATGACCATGGATGAATACACTAGTCGTTTCTTTTACTTGGCCACTCATGCAGACTTTTGAGTGGGATGAGGATGTGATGGTGGTTATGTACCAACAAGGGCTACAACCACAAATTTCTACAGGTCTTGCTTATAGTCATCTACTTACTATAGATGATGCAATACATGTGGCGTACCAAATTGAAGAAAATTTAAAAGAGTACTCTACAAGAAAGCTTTCAGCGAAGGTTTTCATAAAAGTGAAGCACCAATCAGTGGATCTTTTAGTGGAAAGATTGTAAGCAAATTACAGGCTAGTGGTATTTCTTCATCTTTTCAAGGCCAACACGTAACTTTACCCCTCCACGAGCTAAAAGCAATGAAGGTGTAACATCCAAAGGCAAGGGTGGTGTTCAATGTTTCCATTGCCAAGGTTTTGGGCACTTACTCAATGCCTAAATCGTGTCATGGGTCTTTCCAAACAACCCTTGATTGAGAATGTTAATGTATCATAGCATCTGGCACCTATCATTTTGGAAGCAGAATAAGAAAGTGAGGATGATGCCAGTGAACATGAAGATGAACAACCTTTCTATGTACTCCGTTCTTTATTGACCACATGTGAAAACAATAAGAAAGAAGATTGGCGATGCAACATTTTTTAGACATGTGTTTGCTGCAATAGTAAATTATGTTCTATGGTAATTGTTGGAGGTAGTTGTATGAATGCAGTTTCTGAAGATGCTGTCAAAAGAAGTTGGGATTGAAGACCGAGATGCATCCAAATCTGTAAAAGGTTGCATGGGTCAATAACACCAGCTTCAAGGCTCATGAGTGATGCTTGCTTACCTATTTGATTGGTGGATTTATTGACACAATACAATGTGATGTACTTCCTCTCAAGGTGTGCCATATCCTTTTGGGTCGATCATGGCTCTATGACAAGAAGGCCCGGCATTGTGGATACAACAATACTTATTCCTTAAAGTATCATAACTATGAGATGAAGATGGTACCAACTGAAGATTTGCCTCCTTTGAAGCTTAGGAGAACGGCATGATCTTTTCTTCTCAAGTGCGTTCATTCTTACAGTGATGGCATTCTTGGTCCACCTCCCAACTCTGATAGTAGCTCCTATTGAACCACCTGAAAATCCTTGGGCATGTTTACTGTTTTGAATATAAAGTTTCCTTCATACCCCAATGTGTTCTCAGATCTTGACAATATAAAACCTTGATCCGACTGCCATGCTGAAGTCTTATCTCCTCTCTTCATACTTGGATAGATTGGCCTCATTGTATTGAGTTGTGCCTTTAGGTCTAACTCAATTATCATTCACTATTTTGAGCCTTGGTCTGAACCTGGTTAGACCTGTCCATAGTCTTTAAATAGTTTGTTGCTCTTCCTTAGAACTAACCTCTATACAGTAGGTGCCTCATTAGTTTTGATACTATCCAAAGCCAACTTTGACCCTTGCCTGTCTTCACACTAAACAGATCCTATAACTACTTTGTAGATTTGCTGTTTTTGACCTACCCGAGAGCCTAGTACACCTATTATGCCTTGTGTCTTAAACTGTGTCTTGTGCCCTGCAAAGTCACTACTAAACCTTGCTGTTTTGCATGCTGAGCCAGTGACACGTGCTTCACACGTGCTTCTTCATCATGTTATTAAAGGAATGCTTACAGGGTATTTTGGATAGATTAAGTGTTAGATTCAAGTTCATGGTTAAGGATTTTTGAAAGCTGAACTATATAAAATCCAATATGAGATTGATGATTTGGTGTGGGATAGAAGTCATGGTATTCCATCAATGCCAACATTCTTTTTTTCCTATGAGAATAGAAGCAACTTGTTAATAAACATGGTTCAAAAACTTGGATCGTTGGATCAGATCGTTTAGGCCCAAAACTGATTTGGGATCGAATTGTTCGGATCGGCCCTGGATCAGTGATCTAAGTGTGGATCGTTTGGTCTGAAACCGATCCAATGCCAAAAAATTCAAAAAAAAAAAAAATCCTAAAAGTTCCTATATATTCTTATAATGCTTTCCATAAAAAGTTTGAAAGAAAAAACTTTAAAAAGTGATTACTTCTAGTGCATAAAAACCAAACCATACATAATAACATACAAATGATTATGAAAAACATACCTTGCATGATGTTAGAATTTCCACCATGAATGCTGCGGTGGATTAGGGATATAATCATCATTAGTATTTTGGCAGTACTCCTGAATGTATGGAGATGGTATCGCATATGGCTCATTGGGATGGAAGCAAAAACTCACAAACTCTCCAAAATTGTGTTTTTGAACAGGCTGAGGCTCATCCCACCATGTAGGTGGTGGGAAATCATGGAACTAGGGTGGTGGAGGAACTGGGTCTGGAACATCATAATGTTGACGACTACCTCTAGAATTTAGACTTCTTTATAGCCCAAGGGCCAAATGCTACAGATGAATCTGATGATGGAACAATCACTGGATATGGTGGATGTAGTTAAAGAATAAGGATACTATGCTCTCCAAATCCAAATTGCATTTGTGGTGAACCTGGTGGTGGATAAGATTGGCTATAAGCTCAACTCGTCAACATTCTCTCAAAACTGCATCTAGGGTGTGAAAAAATCAAATGGTGGTACATAAGACTGGTTGGAGGTCGAGTCACCAATGCGCTCTCCAAACTGCATTGGTGGTAGAAAATAAAATTGGCTACTAAAGCTTAACTTGACAATATATCTTCTAAACTGCATTAGTGATGGAAACAAACCTATATATGGTGGTGGACGATACTGGCTAGTAGATGCCGATTCGTCAGCATGCCCTTGCTGATCATGGGAGTGACGGTGTCTACCATGAAACCTACTATCATCATGTGAGAATGATCCACTACTGTTTATGTTCATGGAACGCATCCGTGCTTCCACATCATCAGTGTATCCATGTCGTTGTTGCCTACTATAAGTAGAATCACCGGTTCGCTAAATCGGTGGCGATTGAATGCCATGATCAGTATCCTGTGTTGATATAGATTTGGAATCATATTCTGTAAATCCATACGGCGTTGAAGATTCACCAACAACACTCGGATCAATAGTACCAACACTAGCACCACCATCACCATCTTGACCACTCGATGAATTGCCATCAGATTCAGTCTCCCTAGCAGTCCCCTTTACATTAACACTGCCACTCACACCTACTAAATCATCTCTAGTCGCATCCTTGCCCGCATAAACGTCATAGGTATATAATATAGCGTGGGTCTCCCTATATAGGTCATCATCATCATCATAACGCCTGGAATGAGAACCCTCGGCAACAGTAGCCTATTGGTCTTCTTCTTCCAAAGCCTCCTCAAAGCTAATCTTTTTCTTGCTCATCAAGCAATGGATCCTCCAACTCACAAGTCCAAGGCTCCATTGTGTCATTGTCTTCAAATATGTGACTCAAGTTGATCGGGTTGTAATAATCATCTTTGGAACTGCTATTCATCACGTTTTTTATATTTTCAACCGGATGTTAATAATGAGCATACACTAGCTTGTGGAGGTTTTTCATTTTCAGGCGATTCTTTATTCTTGAGTGTATGGAATTTAACGTGGTCCGATTCCTCTCATATCCTGAAAATGAGCACGTTTAGCTAAGGATTTTGATTGCAGTGTCCCTTAGTTGGGGTGCATCTTCTCCATAGTTATCCCATCAGTCAGCTGTATAGAAAATATATACCATTATTAGAATTTCACATAAACCTAATTATTTAAAAATGTTGTACTATATAATTATATAAACAAAACTTAGAAGGCATGTCTGCTAAGTGTGTTGAGCCAGCTTCAAGCCAAACTCTCCCTCTATATCTATGAAACCTTACAATTACATTCATTGGGTTAAAAAAGAAATCAATCAACTCATAAATCTCATATTCTTTCTTAAATGACAACACACGCAATATCAATAAAATAAATTATAACTTGTCTCATACATAGATCTTGTTTGATAACATCAGGCTCCAATCTTTAAATTGCATTATTCACTCCAAGTTTTAATTCATAATGCGATGATAACCCCTTGTTATATTTTATCGCGGGATTTAAAAAATTGGTTGTCATATAAACATCAAAGAATTTTTATCAAAACTAATTCATTGTAACAGTTAATGGTAAAAATTATATATATATATATATATATATATATATATTGTTAGAGAGGTTATTCATTACCTACTGCATGCAAGTCATTATGGAGTGTGTTATTCCATCTTGCATCAATGATTTCCCAAAACTTCTTGTAACTGTGTGGTAGTTTATCTTTGATGGACTCCTTTGCCCAATCAATTGCCTCATATATAAGTGCTATTTTGAGCTTTTTATATACCAAAACTCTCATCACTTTGCATAATTAGTCTACTTTAGACCAAAAACCATGTGCGAGGATTATATCATAAACATCTACCAAACGCTTCTTTTTTTTATTTTTATCTTCAATGTTCAATGCATTCAAGAATTTTGTATCAGTTAAAACATTTTTGCAATTGGGCCTTGTGCCTAATGAGGCTCTCCTATGCCACTTGTTGTATGACAACTTTAGTAATCCCGGGGCGGAATAAGACATCCTTCTGTATATGTCCTCATAATGTTCACTGCTTGGGTACTATTGTAAATAAGAGAGGTTATATCCCTCCCTTATACAATGGTCTCACGTATTCTTTTAACATTTCTAATATCCTCTAACATCAAATCAATATAGTGGAAAGCACAAGGAGTCCGATAAAGATGTTCCCTCTTATTCATCAACATATTTCTTGCAGCCTTGAAACTTACTTCATTGTCCGTCACAATCTGGACAACATGACTCTCTCCATTCTCATCAATAACTTTATCCATAAGCTTGAATAAATATTCTTTTTTCTTCTTTTATCTTGTGGTGTCCATTGACTTGTGTAATATCGTGTTGCAATTTGAATATATCATGAAATTTATCAACGACATTCTAGTTTTTGTTGTCCACCCAGTCATAACAGTGCATCCATACTTAAGCCATTTTTTTATAATTAATGAATATAATCTTTCAACATTTCAGCATCTCAGTCCAGCGATGTGGTACTCAATGGTAAAGTGTGGGGGCTCTAATCCTAGGATTGTGCTTTGCAATGGTATCCATCATATGCTGAAACAATGGACCTTTTGTTGCATGCCATGAGATGCCATTAGACACCATTTACTTACATATACTTTGGCTCACTTCCTCAAATGACAACTTATTGAACATGCCTTTTAACCTCTTTTGTTTATTCCTAGATTTTTTGTAAGTTCTAGTATCTATCATTTCGGCACTTGTAAATCTCGTCATCTCCATTTGATTTCGTGCTCGAATAGCCTCCCTCTCAAGATCAATGGGATTATCCCTCATTGTTTTATCTCTCCCTAACATAGAACATCTAGAATCACTAGAGGTATACTGACTGTCATTGGGAAAACCAGAAAATTGAACGTTGTCTCAACTCATCCATGTAGGTAGTCTTTTTACTTTTCCTAATTGCTTCTACAAGCTCGGCCTCCACCTCATCCCCAACATAATCTTTTTCATCATGCCTACTAGATCCCCTCATTTTTTCATACAACTAACCTTCTTTTCCTCAATCTTCTTCAATTTTTTTTTTTTTTTTGCATCATACAAGTGTTGATTCATCATGTCCATAATTTCTTTAGGCATCTGTTGGCACATTTTTATTTCACTTTTTACATGGGCAATGTGTTGTTTAAGTCTATTTAAACCATTCCAATATTTTGTATTACAAAAATTGCATCTCACTTTCTTTTTGTTTTCCATTAGCGCCATACAAAACTTCCACCCAATGTCTTTTGTAGCCTTACCCTTGTGACTCTCACTCCCATTTACATCTTCGGAAGTCATTTGAATCTCTGGAAACAAAAAAATGAACATTAATATGTTTTCCTTATAATATAACATAGGTAAATAACAAAAAAAAAAAATCATATATTTTGGATATTTATTTTTTTAAAAAAATAAAGAAAAACTAAAAGATAACATGAAATTCTCATGTTAATGACAAATAAATGCATTTTTTTTGGAATATTATTAATGTAGAACATATTAGTTAATTATATATATTTTTGGTTTATA
>JAOXJP010013771.1:0-32006 GCA_025762735.1 Platanus orientalis | reverse complement strand
TGTTTAAGGTTTGAGTAGTTT
The DNA here is from genome assembly GCA_025762735.1 of Platanus orientalis. Taxonomy (NCBI): domain Eukaryota; kingdom Viridiplantae; phylum Streptophyta; class Magnoliopsida; order Proteales; family Platanaceae; genus Platanus; species Platanus orientalis. Next base: position 31,985 of record JAOXJP010013771.1, on the reverse strand, counting down.
ATTAAGGCCGGCTCTCAACCTGACGCCACCCTCCTCCTTTATCCGGGCTTGGGACCTGCAATGTCTGAAGATACAAACATTGGCGGAGTTCCCATTTTTCTTTTTATCAATTTTTAAAATTTTTTGTTTTTCTAATTAATGTTTCGTTTGACATGTAGCCAAAGCTTTTGGTTATTATCTGTCATCTTGTTAACTAGAAACTTCTCTCATCCTTTTTTTAACATTTAATTTTCTTTTCTTACATCATCATTCTTCATTTCTTCTCCCTTCTTTTTTTTCTCATACGAGACTTTTCCACCTCTCACTCTCTCTTCATTTATTATAATAATTTCTATCTTTCCCACATCATCATCTCTCTCCCTCTTCATGTTTTCCTTTTTTCTCTCTTATTTTAGGTTTATATATTTCTTAATTAATGGTTTCGTGTTGTGTCAAGATAAGAGTATACAACTATATGACTTACACCAAACCAATATATTTATTAATTGTATCAAAGCAGGTTAACCCATTTTGACCTAAAACATGTTTACAGTCAACCCTAAGCAACTTATTTCGTGTCGGGTTCATGGGTTATATGATAATTCGACTATATGGTTTAACCCAAACTGTCCCATTTATTAATCGTGTCAAAGTGAGTCAACCCACTTTGACCTGAAACACTTTTATAGTCAACCCTAACCCGCTTATTTTGTGTCAGGTTTGATTATATGGTTCAACACGAACTGACTCATTTATTAATCATGTTGAAGCATATCAACCCACTTTGACTTGAAACACGTTTGCAGTCAACCCTAACTTGCTTATTTCATGTCGGGTTCACGGGTTATATAGTAATTTGTATTGACGGGTCAAATTCATGTCTCATTTTATTTATTTATGTATCTTATGACATTGATTTCTTCTCAATTATTACAATGGTTATGGAATTAGAATTTAGATTTAAGGAATTGATTTTTTTTTTTTTTGTGAAGTCTCATTATTTATTTATTTTATTTATTATATGACTTTGATTTATTTTTCTCAATTATTTTCAAATTAATCTTATGTTTTTTCAGAGCTCACTATTTACTTCAAAAAACATATTTTGGCTAATCGCCTGTGCTCGCACGGGTGCATTCGCTAATGTATATATTAAAGAAAAGGGGGTACGAGCTATAGTGCCTGCAAACCCTACTTGCTTCCAACACATGGATAAGTCTAGGTTTTTCTTCTTTTGCATTTTTTTTAGATTTTTTAGAAAAACTCTTTGTTTTACGTGACTTTCACTCTTCTTCCTTTATGTTTTTCTCTTCCCTACATCATCACCCCTTTTAAGATTTTGAATCATCTCTCGTCTAAATGGACATGTACCATTCCATTACCAATCAGTGCATGACATGTGGCCTGACAAAGGGTGTTAGAGTCTATACACATGGGTCAAAGGAGGGTATTGCAATAAATACACAATGAATAAGTACCTGTGTATTTATTAAGGAATGTTCTATTGCCACCACACTTATTTCTAAGTGCAACTCACTTAAATGCCATTTTTTTGGTTTCCCAAAATATCCCAAAATAAAAAGAGTTTATAACCTTTTAAAACATTAAAAACAAAAAAAAAAAAACAAATCAAATCAAATTTCTATGTGCACCTCACTCTTTCCCTCCAAAACTACCTTCATCTCTTCTTTCTATGTATTTTTTCAACACTCTTCCATCTTCTTCTTAGGTATTCTTCTCCAACTCCTTCCCAACACTCTTCATTTCCAACTTATTAGCGTTACAAGTGAGAACTCAAGCAATGGAGTACCAGGGAACTGAATCAGAGCGAGAAGGAAACCTCAGGTATGTCATTTTTGTATTTTTATTTTTATTTTTTTAAATTCGGCATCTTATTTGGAAACTCCAGTTCGAACAGACCTTGTGTTGCTTAGACAAACTTTTCGGGCAGGCCTTGTTTGTTCGGACAGCCTTTCCAAGCAACACAAGGGTTGCTCAGAAAAGTCAGTCCAAGCAACACAAGGTTTGCTCAGACTGAAGTTTCCGAACAAGGTGCTGAATTTCAATTTTTTTTTAAACACAAAAATGACATTCCTGGGGGCTTCCTTCTCGCTTTGGTGCCGGCCGCTGTCATCCTCCTTTCTGGCCTTTTTCTCTCAACCATCGTTGTGTGTCGTTGTTTTCCATCGACCATCTTAACTATTGCACGAACGTTAACGTTAGGTAGAAAGAGATGAGGGAGGGAAAATGGGTTTCAAAGTTGAAAGAGAATGAGGGAGAATGAGAGGTGCGTGAGAAAAGAGTTAAGTTGAAGGAGATAAGAGAGGAAAAATGGGTTTCAAAGTTGAAAGAGACTGTGAGGGAGAATGAGAGGTGCATGAGAGAAGAGTTAGGTTGAAGGAGATGAGGGGGACTTAGAAAACAAAAGAGGTGCAGGAGGGAGCTGTGGGGTTTTGTCCGAGGTATGGGAAAGGTATTAGTGAAAGGGTATTAGAGGAAATGCAAGAGGGGTACTTAAAAATAAGTGAAGTGATCTTAGAAAAGAGGAAAAATGAGGGGGACTTAGAAATTTGATCAGTGCGAGTAGAAGCAAGCTCCCTTTATTAATACACCCTTCGCCAAATAAGGTGTTAAATCATGGACAGAGACTGAAGTGTTATCTAACCATTCAGACTGGAGATGATGTGAACTCACTTCTTAGCAATTTTTTCTCTCTCTGCTTCATCATCACTCTTTCCCTTCATTTTTTTTCATTTTTTTCTTCCTTTCTCTTATGTCATCATTATTTCCCTTGTTTTCTTCTTCTTCTTTTTTTCCCATTCCACCATCTTGGCTTCTTGTCCCCTTTAAGACTCTTCCTATCTCTTCCTTCTCTCTTCCACTCTCATAATGGAGTGGCAATCAGTGTTGGTGGGTCGGATTCATGTCATATTAAACTAAGGATATACGACTATTGGTATAACTTAAACCTAACACATTTATTAATTGTGTCAAAGGGATTTAACCCATTTAGACCTTAACCACATTAACAATCAATCCTATCCTTAACAATCAACCCTAACCCATTTATTTTGTGTTGGCAGTTCAGGCTTGTGTCATGTCAAGATTAAGGTTATGTGATAATTCATGTTGGGTTCACGGGTTATGTGATAACTTGTGCTGGGTCACCAGTCACATGGTAATTCACGTTGACAGGTCAGATATATGCTTATCAAACCTGACCCATTTAATTAAGTCTCATTATCTATTTATCTTATGATTTTGATTTATTTAGTTATTTATCTTATGATTTTAATGTATTCTTCTCAATCATTTTTAAATTCATCTTATGTTTTTTTTAGCTTATTATTTGTTTTAACGGATACCATTTTTGCTAATTGTTTGTGTCCGTACAGATGCAATCACTAGTTTTTTTATCTTATTGTCATAAAAGAAGAGCCCACGAAGTACGAACACCATTTTCAAACAAGCAACGAGAGTAGTCAATTCAACCCACGAGAAGTACAAACGGAGGTACCACAGATGGCAACATTTATATGTGTAAAATATTTGTACACAGTAACACACAGAGGGGAATCCACAATGTACATCAAAGGTGATGAAGACCATGAATATAGAAAACCCAACAAATGTTCTGTGATGAAAAAATATCTATAACGTATATAATGTATATGACGAATTATAAGTTGACACGTGACGTATCAAGGCTAAAAAAACCCAAGAAAAATGTACTGTGTCCAAAAAGAGACTCTAAAAAGTTTTGTGATGAAAATGCTTTTGTAGTATATACGGTGAATTATAAACTGACATTTGTTGTTTTGGGGTAAAAATAATTTAGTTGAAAAAGTAAACGGTTAGAAAAAGACATGAAATTAAAAATGTCATGTGTCAATCAACGGCATGCTTTTAGAGGTCTGTGTCAACACAGACAATCATTCTCTAATTCTAAAACGGATGATGTATCAATCCCTAACACACCTACAGAAGTCTGTATTAACATATACAATCATTCTTTAAAACAGTTCATTAACTATAACACCATGAATGTCTTCCATTTTTCAACCAAGTAACAAGAAATGTTAATTCAACCCGCCAGAAGTACGAATGTACGTACGTACCAATGATAGCAACACTGGCAAATTTGGTGATTAAGGCAATAAGATTCAAAGATACGGGTGGAAATAATCTTCCCGAAATCCATTAGGGACATGAGTTATTTATATTTTAATATTTACATACGTCTGCGAGTTCTTCGTCTACCTTCAAGTCCTTGTTTTTTTTTATATCATCTTCAACGACCATTTTTGGATCCTTCTATTAGAAAAGGACGTGGTAGGTATGACTATTCTTTTAATTCTATTTACCATCGGATGACCCCATGCGTGCACCGGCTTGGATTAAATAACCTGACCCTATCCTCTTAACCTCAACTGATGGTCAAATGGGTGGAAACATCAGCGCCTAAAGTGATTTTCACTTTTTGAGGATGTGTGTAAATCACTTTTGATGTTGATGTGGCCACTCCAAGACCAAGGCAGAGGTTATCATCAACGTATAAAATCTTCCCTGTACATGCACAGATATCTAAAAATATTCTAAAATAAAATAAAATAAAAATGTTAAAGTAACGAGAATGGATTATATATAACAATTTAGAGAGTGGCTAAAATTGGAATGACATCAAGGTGGACACATCAACATTTAAAAAGTGATATACACTTTTTTGGTGATGCTTTTCGCTTTTTGACATTGTTGTGTCAACCCTAACATCACTTCAACTTTAGCCACTCTCTAAGTTGTTCTACTAAATCCTATGCAAAGTACCATCTTTGTGAAAGAGGAAAACGTGGAGAGAAATGGAGAGTGTCAATTAAAAACAGCTGATAAAATAAGAGCTGAAAAGGGGAACGTAGAGGAAGATAAAACTTGGGAGAAGGGGAAAAGAATTGGGAGATATATATATATATATATATATATATATATATAACTTCATCATAAAATTAGGAGCCAACTAAAATGAAAAATCTAAGCCTAGAAATGTAGAAGAGAAAATTTAGAAAGAAGAAAAAATAAAAAAGGTAAACATAAAAAAAGACACTTGTTAATTTCAACCGGCTGGCTCACCATGTTTTCCATAAAACCAGTCTGCTTCTGTCTGCCAAAAGATCCGGTTTATGAAAGCTGGACCGTTGACATCTTTCGACCAGAATTAAATTCTCAAAAACTAACGGAAAAACGGTAACGGTAGGGGCCGTTACTTAACAAAAATCATGGTTTCGTCTTGTCATTGGAAAATTGGATGCAGTAGTTGGTACACGTACGGTGTCTGTACGAAGCTTTCATGAGTTAGCAAATCCACCTTTGCTTTTACCTTTTTTCTGTTTTTTATTCGAATAGATTTTTTAACACGCAAAAGATTGCGACCTAAAAAAAAGATTTTATTATTATTTTAGAGGTTTTTTATTCCCCTCCTGCGTGTCCCGTCAGGGGGGTGTCACACTTGATATCAGACGACAGCCTCCTGATGGGACACTCAAGGGGGGGAATCAAAAACCTCTAAAAAGTGAATTGATTCTGCCCCCGAGTGTCCCATAAGGGGGCATGGCACATACAATTTCATCCCTGCTCACATAGAAAAGCCTCGCCGAGGATAGAGCAGACCCACATTCCTACGTAGTGTCAACAAGAAGGATTGTTATCCGTCTCGTTTACAGAATGCTAATCTCTGTCCCTAGTGGATACATCAGTGTCAAAAAGTGATAAACACCCCCTTCTCCCAAAAAGTGCAAATCACTTTTCGGCATTATTTGTCCACCCTTGACACCCAATAAAGGTTAACATTTTTAAGAGAAGCGGATTCTTACACAACTATCAACAGTCAAATCCGTATTTGCATTCGTTTACTTAATTGAATAATGGATTGAATTCAAATATTTTATAGATATTTACAAAAACAATAACAACATAAGAATTATAAAAATAAAAGATGATTGATAGATAAACGAGAGAATGAAAATTGCCTATTGGGATCTTTCTTCCATTCAAAATGGAAATGGGAGATGATAAATGGGTTAATATTAAGGTTATTGTATTCATATGTTGTATATTACATAACATGTCATACAACATTATAATATAAATATTAATTATTTATTAATTTCAACAAATATGGATATTTGGTCAAAAAATCATATCGGATATAAATGCATTTGAATCAGATTGAATGTGAATCAAATATGGAATAATAATCAAATAGTTGACAGCCCAACCTACAGGGAATAGTAAACATAAAACCAATTCAACTCAAAAATGTTGTCTAGGAGACTTGAAATCCCAATCTCTTCTTTGGAGATACCATACCACAACCATCTCATCGGAATCCTAGAATTAACTCACTCAATTCAAAATCTTCAAATTTCATCCAGGTTAACCCTCCACACAAGGGATGTTCTTCCATTGCATCTAAGAGTTTGGCATTTTCTGTAGTGCAACACATACCCTAAATAGGTGAAAATCAAATTTGGTGGATGATTTCAACTTTTTAAGTTGATGATTTCCACTATATTGGGCCTATGTCACACTAGATACAGTCGCATACCAAACTTTAAGCTTAGAGGATCTGCTCACACCTAGATTTTATTTTTGAGGGTGTGTCACACTCTAGTCATAGTCTACATGATAATGGCAGACTTTAAGCTGCAGTAGAATATCAGAGTTCTATACGTTTTCCAAAATTACTAACATTCCATGGTGAGCGTTGATCCCTTGGAAAGAATAAGTTGCAAATTGCAATACGCAACTTGGCTACTTTTTACCAAAAGGGGCAAAAAAAGAAGCTTGAGTTTGCTGGAGACCTCGTACAATGGTGGAACACAAAGGATCCAAGGGGATGATGGCGCCATATCAAGTGTACCACACTCCTGATGTGACCACTCAGGAGGGAGAATCAAAAACCTCTAAAAAGTGAATTGATTCCACCCCCGAGTGGTCCCATCAGGGGTGTGGTACATACGATATCATCCCGGTGATGTAGTGACACGGTTTGGCGTGGCAGCTGAGTCGGCAATCCAAGAGGATGTCCTTTTTAATCACATGACAAATTTTGTCCCCACAGATTTGGTGCATCCCATTAACTCACGCTTAAGGTCAACCCATATGCAGGGGTGGACACATGGCATTGAAATTGAAAATCTATCCCCCAAAAAATATAAGTCACTTTTTCAATGTCCCTGTATATGGGCGGACCTTAGTTCATTGATGGGAAAAACCAAATCCGGCAGTCCAATAACTTTTTGTCACATCATTATACCAGATTTTTTTTTTGTCACATCACGTATCAAGATGAGTTCCTTTAAAAATTTGGTTTATTAATAAAAGCTTATCAATTTTAAAGGTATCATTATAAAACAAAAGTAATAATAAATCAATGGTCACACAATCGTATCCGATCATAATCTTTGTTTTTTTTTGGTAAGAAAAATGGAATAGGTATTAATTTAGTAATGATTGGAGCAGGATTTGGCAAGAATCCCATTTTCGGCCCTAAAAATTAGGTGAGAATGAATCTTGTGAGAACTGTGAAAACGGCATCAGGGTGGGGACACATCAGCACCGAAAAGTGATAAGTGCCCCCCAAAAAGTGCAAATCACTTTTTGGTACTGATGTGTTAGCCCCTCTAGTGCCGTTTTCACAGTTCTCACAAGATTCGCTGTTACATAATTCAAGCCCCATTTTCAGGTGGTAGTAAAAGGGGGAATTAGCCAAAAAAATTGGTAGGGGTCAAGATGCAGCTTGGAGTAGATAATGAACCAGGGAGGAGATCGGTTATGGTCAAATTGGATTCAACCTCTCTTTGTAAGATTTAATTGTGGTTTTATTATATATTAAGATCACATGCTTGTTTATTAAAAAGTTTGGCTTATTTAGTTAACTAAATTATGTTAATAAAAAAAATGGTTCAATGCACGATGCTCCCGCTAACGCGGGGTCTGAGGAGGGCAACATCATAGAATCAATCACTTTTATTGGCAAGGAGTTGTTCTATAAGAGAAAGAATAACATTTTTATGCTGTTAAAGGACTATGATATCCTATTCTATAATTGTGATTTTGGAGATTATAAATCTTTTTTTTTTATTTGTAAAATGCATTCAAATTGATAATACATATTACATCTTTTAACGTATGCTAGACAAAGTATTTGCAAATTTTCATGGCATTATTAGTTTAAAGACTAGTATTTTATAATATTTGGATTGTGAGAAAAAAACATAAAAGTTATTTCATAGAAAAACAAAGGCTTATAAAAACATTGATTGAATGTAATTTAAAATTTTCATTTTGACGAAGGAGCTAGGTGTAGGATAGAGTGAAATATATCCACTATATGGAAAGATAACATCCCAACAAACTAAGGGTACCTTGATAAATACAGCAGTTGCATATTCTATATTTGCTGTAATACCCTCCTTTGACTCATGTATATGCCTCTGTCAGCATCGTGGCATACCACACGCTGATTGTACTCAGTCACTGCAGATTATTCAAACACATTAGCTTCTGGGAAAGAACGAGTTTCCTTGCCTTTAGATATCTACTGTCCCCAAAACAGTATTTTCTTTCGTGTCCCACACTATAAGTTGACATGTGATTTTTTTTTATTTTTTTAATGGGACATCCAAAAAGTGTGTGGCCTCTATCCTTCTGTGTCTTGCTCGGAGACGTGCACAAAAGGGGGCATATCAGGGATAAGAGTCCCTTATAAATAGCAGAAAAGATTAGGTATGGAAATTTATTTTTCCTGATGTATTAGAATGACATCAAGGGGTGAATACATAACATTGAAAAGTGATAAACACCTCCAAAAAGTGAAAATCACTTTTCAGCACTGATGTGTCCGTCCATTGATGTCATTCTAATTCATCAGGAAAAATAGATTTTCGTACCTAATCCTAACCTTTTAAATAGGAAGCAAATGTTTATTAGAACACTTCTATGATTTTAATCCTATAAACCCCATTTTATGGGTATCTATTTTTTCATTTGAAAACTGTTCTTACAGTTTTTATTCAATAAATCTCACTTTTTTGTGTGGAGACATGGGGGGACGGGCTTTTTTGTGTGCAGTAGATCTTTCCATATATAAATGTGGGTGGGTATTTGGTCTTCGTCGAGACTCGAGAACCTCTTCTAAATTCGAGTCCGTACAAATTTTGTAGACATTTTCAACTCTCCATATATGATAATAAATTTAAATGAGACTTTAATCTCGACCTGTGAGAGATTCTCGCGTGGGTCTCTCTCTCTACGTTCAGCCGACAGCATCGCGTGCCGACGCAGCTGACCATCTCTCCCTTTGAATTTTCTAACTCATTCACCTTGTCTTGACTCGCAAGTCCCCATATGAAAAAGCGTTGTGATCCTCGATAGCCTTCGCTCTTTCGTTATAAATTAAAATGAAGGCAGCCAAAAGAGAGAGAGAGAAAGAGAGAGAGATCCAGAAGAGTAGAGGAGGAGAAATTACAGTAGCTACCATCTTTGATTGTAGTTGCTGTGAATCAAGTTCTTCTCCTTCTCTAACATACTTCAAAACCCTTACCATGTCAAGCATCCTCACTTTTCTCTCTAAAGACTGTCTCTCCTCCTAAACCCACATCAGAAAACCTCATATATAGTTTCTACCCTTCTCTCTTCTCCTTGTACAAACCATGAAAAAAGCTAGGGGTTTTAAGCTGGGGCGCAAGTTCGTCATGGCGATCAATTGGGTTCACAGGCCCAAGCACAAGAAGCCAGAAGATTACAAACAGTTAGACCCTCCAAGCTGTAAAACCAAGACGACATCCAAAATCTATAACTGGGTTCATAGTCTCAAGCGTGGAGCGAAGAGACTCTGTTGTTCCAAGTTAGATTCAGGTTACACTCGGGTAGGCTGGGAGCCTTTCGACGGTAAGCCGGTGGCGGTGCCGAAAGGACACTTGGCTGTGTACGTGGGTCAGAAGGACGACGATCCTCATCGGTTGTTGGTGCCGGTGATCTACTTCAATCACCCTTTATTTGCAGAGTTATTGAGGAAGGCAGAGGAGTATGAGTTCAACTATCCCGGTGGAATTACGATACCTTGCCAGTTATCGGAGTTTGAGAAGGTAAAGACGAAGATTGCCGCCGGCGAGGGATGCCGGAAACGTAGATGGAAACGTTTGATATGATGATGAGGATGATATAAGGATGATCAACATGGGTGATAGATTGTTGTTTTATCTTTTTTTTTTTTTTGGTTTTCTTTGTTAATATTGGGTGTGATAAGAGGATTTAGTTGTAAATTCAAAAGGATACTTCTTTGCAAGTTCTTTTTACTGATGAACTTGAATTGTAAGAGTTTGGTCATAGTGTTTGTCATCCATTTTTGCAAAAAAGAACATCACAAATAAATGGGTAGGATCAGTTCAGTTCATCAAGTTGTTCTTCTCTTTGTAAAATTCTCGGGGGAGGGGGGCTTGTTTGTGGGACAAATGAAGGCCTATCAATTTTTATCCAAGAGTACTGCAAACAATACGGCCTATTAGCTCAGTTGGTTAGAGCGTCGTGCTAATAACGCGAAGGTCGCAGGTTCGAGACCTGCATGGGCCAGCTTTTTATTTTATTTTATGGGATATGGCACTCCAAAGACTCCCTTGGAGTACGGCAAGTAAGGAAAGGCAAATATATATAATGAGCAATACTGCAAAGAAAAATATATCTCTCTCTCGGGAAGAAGTGAAGAACCCATCGAGACTAATACGTGTTTCCAGGGATCTTTCTGGATTTTCTCCATGAACAGGTGAAGGGTCCAATAGGTTTTCTTTATAATAAGACATTTTTTTTTTTTTTCAGAGGGCTTGTCAGAGAAGGTGAAAAGAGTTGTCTTTATTGTTTTGGAGAAAGGGTAAAGTGAATCATGATTGTCGAAGAGAAACGGAAACTATATTTTATTATACCATGCATTTCTTTGTTTATATTGAAGAATGGACAGCACTTTTTTTTTAGGTACACCCCCATGTGGATCTTCGTCATCAGCCGCTTGAAGCGGGATTGGTCTGAACCAGTCAAAACCAAACTCATAAACCCAAGCAGGTGACACCACTTTGCATTGGCGCCTGTGTTATCCAGCTGAACAAAAATAAATATCTTATATGTGCACTTCTTAGTTTCTTTGAGCTTGGGTTCAAATCCGAGCATGTGGTCTATTAGGGCTGTTTTTTTGAGCTTGGGTTCAAGTCCCACCATTTCTTCTTCTTCTTCTTCTTCTTAAGATCTCATATTTCCGAAAGAAGAATACGGACATGATCAAAGAGTCATTGGCCCTCATAGGCCATAATTAGAAAAGTTTTAAACTTAAAAAGTTCAATACATATCTCTCCTCGTGGAAAGGAGATACATGTTGCATGCGATCTTTGTGATCACTGACTGAAGTCATCTGTATGATTATTAGCTCCATGAAATTCAGGGTCCTTTGATTGGTGGAATATGTACTAAACAGCCTCTATAAAAGAATGTATGGCTGTACGGTGTGTAAATACTGATCACCGAAAATGATTAATTAACCTAAAGTTCAACACATCTCTTCCCAAAACAAAGGAGACAATACATTAATTACAAGGCCCCACACTAATTCTCGCGTTCAATTGATGTAAGCTGCTGTTATTAGTTAGGAGGAAACCACATAAATTTTTGTCATTTTAAAATATTAAATGACCCCACTCGGCAATAACGGATTTCTTAATACCAAAATTCAATCTAGCAAATTCAAATACGTTCATTAAGCAGTGTTCTTGTTGACTTGCAAACATCGACCAGTTAATTTCAAGTTTGTGTTTTGGTGTTGATGGAGGGTTTCGCTCAGTTTATGGAGGATTTGAGTTCAGCAGATTGCTCTTTGAGTCGATCCGAAGCCATTGAGAAGCTGAAGAATGTAAGAGGATCAGCATCGCTAACCTATTGTGAAATTTAACCCGAAAACAGCCAGAAGTGCAACGTGTTTGTATGATCCCGAGAGTTACCCGAATGACCCAAACCTTAAGGAGTCTGAGATATTATGGGGTTTTAACTCACATTATGAACTAGGATTTTTTTTTTGGGTTTTGGACCACTATATATGGATTTGTTGCCAGGTTTTATGATACAGAGTGATTTTGCCCCCTTTACATAGGCAAAGACAAGCAAAAACACATCATGTGTCAATCAATGGTACATCTGTATAGCCTGTGTCAATATAGAAAAAGTACCTAATAAGCTAGAAAAACAAGTTTGACCGCTTCGAAAGATCACGTTAACCAGATTACTCAAGTGGTTAAAGACAAGTTTATTAAAACTTATAACTGCATATTAAATTTTTATTTTTTATATAGTAGAAGTAACGAAATGTATTAACAAGAGACTATTAAAAAAGAAGAAGAAAATATTAAATCTTACAAAAAAACAAACCTAGTAAAAGTTATGTGATGATAAGTCTATGTAGCATCCATGATGAGTTATAAGATGACAAGTGTTGTGTTAAGGGTAAATCATCCAAAAAATATATATTTAATTGAAAAGTAAGTAGTAAAAATAGACACCAAATTAAAAAAATAAAAACAAACACACACGCACATCATGTGTCAATCAATCACAAGCCTACAAGGTCTGTGTTAATACATACAATCATTTTTCTTCTTCTTTGCTTAAATGTTACATGCTTTCTCCTCTAAACTGAGGTTTTCTCCTTATCGTATAGCTACAATCTCTTTTTTTTGTTATTTATTTATTTTTAAATAATTGTTTGTATTGATGTTCTGTCTAGGATTTGGTGTCCAGGACTGTGAAGATAAAACATAGAGAAAATGGGTAAGAATTTGAAATTTCTCCTAATCCACCCAAATTCCCATCCATTTTCTTCCACATGTCGTCCCTACGGTCCTGGACACCAAAATCTTGGACAACATTTTCTTCCCTTCTTCATTAATAGAAGTCTAGTTGTTTTCCTTGTCTAACATAAAAAAAACAACTTAAATTCATTACAAAACTTGTCAAATAAGACACAAAAAGAAAATAAAAAAATCAAAGAGAATCAAAGATCCAAATGCAACAACTCTCTAATTAAGGATTATAATGTTGATCGATCTTATGAACAATCATGGAGAAACATTATTGTTAGATTTGAATACGAGAATGAGAAGAAATGGAAGATCTAAAATGAGATTTCCAAACGAAAACTATCTATTACAATGTGATGGACGAAGCGTTCACTAGTCGGTACCAACATGATATGTATTAGTTGGAACTGACATGATATCAATCCATTCAAACTGAATATGATTCAATTCCATGGACAATGGTGGATCCTTTGCGCAGGACGCGGAAGTAGGCATTGCGTTTTGTGTTGGTGGGTTAGATGTCATACTAAGGTTATACAAGTATATGGGTTAACCCGAACACAACCAATTTATTAATTGTGTTGAGTTAAGGGTACACATGAGAGATGACTGAATGGAAAATTGTTTAATCATTTATATTGAGAAAGATGTTTTTAATAGTATCGATAATGAGAAAATCATTCAACGCTTTTAGAACATGAAGCCTTGTCGTTGACAAATTGCCATTATAATTTTATATGAATTTTTAATAGGTAATTATTTTTTGAAAACGAATGATATATATTTGTAAATGACTTTTAAATGAGAATTATTTTTTTGAGTAAATGATATACACCTTAATATATTCATACATTTTTTTAACTAAACTTTTTTTCCTAAGGATTTGGTGTGACCACCAGCCTAAGGTGAGATCAACATAAGGGGCCAACACATCAGTGCCAAAAAGTGAAAAGCATCCCCAAAAAAGTGTAAGTCACTGTTTCGGTGCTGATGTGTCAGCCCCTAACGTCCGTCTCACCTTAGGCTAACATTAGGGGTCACACCAAATCCAAGGCGAAATATTCAAACAAAAAATCCTAGCACCGCCTTTGCATGGCCCAATAGTACAATATTGGGCCTCTATGTATTATGGTTCCTTTACAGGTACAATTTATCTTTTTTCTATTTTTTTCCTGTTTTTCTTCCATGTAAGTATTGAAAATTGCAACTATCAAAATGGTACAAGAAAAAAAAATCAAGTCGATGTTATTCGTTGCGTTTATAGCCTTGAAATAAATTGACAATCCTATAGAATGACTATTTTAGGGGATTTTGAACACCTGAAATCACTTTTAAGTACTGAAAGAAAACATACACCATGCATTGTAGGAGATGGTCTCCTCATAAATAGGGGTGTGCATGGGCTGGGCTTAGGCCGGCTTGTATATATATACTTATTATATATGTATAAATGTATGTGTATGTATGTGTATGTATATGTATTTATATATGTATATATTTATATGTGTGTATTTATATAAATTTGGGCTTCGGGTCGGGCCTTGGGCTAGACTGAGGTAAGCCCGAGTCCGGTCCTAATAAAGTTTGCACCTTCAACTTGGGCTCAGGCCCTTATCGGGCCTAGCTAGGGCAGGACTTCTCAGACCAAATTCAGGCTTGGGCCAGGCTCGGGCCAGCCCGAGCCCATGCTCAGCCTTACTCATAAATAATGTCATTTGCAACATGTTCCTTTGTGGGTCAACATAGCAGAGTTATGAGATCTAATTATACCATCTTTATCTAAGATTAGAGGGAACACTTATGAAGGGTTATAGTCCATGGGCCAACCACTAGTCCTTTTATAAGGTACTCCGATTCATCCATGTTGTTACAACTTACAACAGAAGCACTAATGCATTCCATTTGCCCTTTTTTTTCTTTTGTTTCCTTTGTTTAAGTAAATTTTCCATCACTTCCAACGATTTTAAATCACTCAAGTTGTTGACTTTCTTTTTATCTTTTTAAAGAAACACGAAGACTGTACAATATAAAAGAAATCCATGCTTCTCTAAATTATAAATTTGAAGAAATTTCCTTATTTTCAGAATTACAATTATTTTTAACTAGCTGAATGATGAGAAGAGAAAGGAAAGACACTAATTAACGACGTATTGCGAGCATGAAGACACTAAGGATGACTGTGTTAGCGATAAACATGTTGGATTAATTCGTCAATGTATATAGACAGTATTAACTTCTTCACTTTTGCTTTTGCTTTTAGATGTAAAACAATAACCAAGTTGCGAGAATATATATTAATCATGATCGTAAGCGTATTAACAGTTGTAATTATCGTTGTTTTTGTCTCCCATTTGCGAAAAGCAGTCATTGATTCCCTTACTTTCTTCTCCTTTTGTGAAAAGCAGTCATAGATTCCCGCAGGTCCTTTATCTTTCTTACCTTTTCTTCTTTTATCTGTAATGTTCATGCACATATGCAGCCTAAGAAGATAAGGATAAAGATGGTGACATGTCCCATTGCATGGACGGTGGTCCTACTTCATGAACTTGCTGAATACTCTTGTGCTTAATCGTCTAGTTAATTCATTTAATGTAATATGAGTGCAGCAAAAAGGTTGTAAAGCAAGTCTGAACTCAACTCCCTTTCAAAAGAGCTGCAAGAAGTTGAAGATATAGATTTCCATCCATGTCTGCCCATGAAAACCACATTTTTCATTTAAGAGGAAGGTTTGAGGTTACCATGCTTTCAAGCCTTAGGTCTATACTGTATCATATCTTAACAAAGATTAAAAGTGAGCCGTTGCTGTGGGTTGGTATCACATTTCAGAAAATGCATCTATAAATCAATAAGCTTCAATCAATATTGGAAATTCTCAACTAACTGAAGTAGAAACTGTTAGTGAATTAACCGGTTCTCCCAAAACCTTAAGGTGTTAAGAGGTACATGAATTAATATACTTCAACACCTCTAAGGAGGAACATTGTTATCTCCTAAGAACACTTGGAGAATCAGGTGCAAGTCCACTACACATGTACACACATGCATAATATGTTACGGATTACTTTCACGGGGACTCGAGCGTGCGAGCTAGCTTGGCACTGATACCATGTTAAATAAAGCAATTAACCGTCTCTCCTAAAGCCCTAAGGTAATAGGAGATGATATTAGAGTTAATATAACTAATATATTTCAACACTCCCTCTCAAGAGGGGCACTCTTGGACAATGAATGCAAGGGAGTTAGGTGTGAGTCCTTAGACGGTGCATACATGTGCTTAGAGAACCTGGAAGAATAATTGCATCCATGGGGAGATTTGAACTTGCAACCTAAAACCTTCTTTAAGACCCAAAACATTTGACCCATGTTATGACTGTTGAGGTCTTGGCCATAGAGATCTTTTCTTGGACCAAGAGGCCCAATGATTCGACTCATAAAGGCCTAGTACATGTGATCCATAGAGATCCCACACATTTAACCCAAAGGCCCAATACCTCTAATCCATTGTGATCCAACCTATGAGGCCCAAGTGGTCCAACACATTTAGATCATAGAGACCTATTCAACTTGGGGCTCAAGCTCATCAAGCATCATCAACGAATTTCATCATCTCACTAGGTATCATTGGCTTCATCGTGCACCAACTTATGGCTCAACTTCTCATCAGGCATCATCAATTAATCAGGCAAACATCAAAACAAGTATAGTGATATAAAGGGCATCACAAGCTTCAAACACAATGAATATTTTTCGTCCAAATCCTCGTGTATGAGGTGGAGTATTAGGAAATATTTTATTAAGATTTTATGAGATTGGATGTGATAAGATTATATTAGATCTTATTAGGAGTTTTAAGGTTAGATTTGGATTTGATTTGATCTTTATATTGTTTCTATCTTTGTCTTTTGGAAGGTCTATTTAAACCTCTCATAAGATGCACTGTAGGATGGTCAATCAATAAGAATTCTACTTCTTCTAAACTTCTTTAGAAACCATGGTTTACTCCTTCAAGCCCTGTGATGAATTGTGGACCAACTTAGTGAATTAAGAGGAAAGTTATGCTGCTTATCCTAACTCCCATTTGGATATATATATATATATCAGTGTCTATATGTATCTTCTCTTTTTTGAGGAAGTCTTGGGATTGGTTGACTCTCTTGTGACATACTTGAAGCTTGTGTGATGGGAGCAAAAGTCCCGTCCAGGATTTGGTGTCCAGGACACTAGGGATGTCATGGAATAAAATGGGTGGGGGTTTGAAATTTCATCTAACCCCTGCGCATTTTATTCCTTGTGAAGTCCTCTAGTGTCCTGGATACCATCCTGAACACCAAATCCTGGACAGAACATTTATTTCGACTGGTTAAAGCCACTAAGACATGCTAATCAATGATATGCAATACAGGATGTGACCCATTTATGGCCTAATTCACAAATCGTTAAGATAATCCAAATAATCTGATCGACATATTTTCTTTTAAAATATCATTGGATATACCAACCAATCATGAGCGAAAGTTGGATAAATTGGTTAGGGATGTCCAATTAAATGAGCTGAGATCCTTTCCTATTCACAAGATTTCTTGTGTCTTCAAGGTCATGCTTATTCTTAAAAAAGTGAAAATCACTGTTATTTTTTACGCAGTGTGACAAATGGCAGCTAGTGATTTCATTGAGGATAAGTTTCATAAAAATTAAGGAAAAATAGAAGCTACTCATAAGGTTGTATATAGTTTATTTTATTTAGTATTGTTTAATGATGTGTTTTGGTTTTTTCGGAAAAGTTTTCTTTTCTTAAGTGTTTTGGTTTTGTTACGAAATAGTTTTTATAATATTACAATTTCTATTTGGGTTAAAAAGATTTTCTTTTAAATTCACCATTTAGAAGGTTTTACACAATGAAACTACAATACATAACTTTTCACACCAAGATTTTTGGTTCCCCGATAGAAGACTTTAGTTGCAAGTTCTATTTCAGATAAAAAAAAAAGTTGCAAATTTGATTTATTTCAACGAGAAAATCTAGCCTAAAAATGGTGCACATTATTTGGAATATTTCTAAATGATTTTGGACGAATTTCTTTAGATTAATTTAAGATTTTTCTATTTTATAAGAAATTGTAATAGGGAATTATTATTTGAATGAATATTATGAAATTGTGAGTTGTTGAGAATTTTCTTTACCCAAATTCTTGTGTGTTTTTCTCTCGTGAAAATCAACAAGTCCCATTGTTCTTGGTTTTTTCTTTCATAAAAACCAACAAATTCATTAGAATGTTGTGTTTCATTAGCCAGCCGAATTCATCCCTAATCTCTCACTACATCAATTGGTATCAGAGATAGCATTCATTTTATGCCATGCTGCTTAGGAGACATGATGGTTCTTGCGAAATTCCATTAGATGAATTGTACAAGCATGATATAGCTAGATTGATTTGAGATGTTGAGCCACTAGAACCAACCATCGAATCATCATTTCGTGGAGGAGGATGTCAAAGATGATTTAGATAATCCCTTCGTTGAAAATGGACAAAGGAGGAAGAGGCCAATAGTTGCTAGAGAAGATAGTGATTATAGGCGACAGGAGTTTAGGTGGGTTGAAATCCTCAAATTTCAAGGACGCTTATAGTCATAAGAGTTCATTAATTGAGTTATTACTATAGAGGAGTTACAAGTTTTTCAAAAGCTATTTTATACGTATGCTCCTTATGGAGAGCCGTCGAAAGTGAATATTAGTTATATATTTAAGGAGTCAAATAATTCAGGTGAAAAGCATTGTCTTTACCAGTTTACGATAATCTTATGAGTGATGATCAAGAAATAAATGATGAATAACTTATCTTTTGTCAAATATGATGAATGAAGATGAAGATATAAATAGACAACTTGATTTGACTATGAAGAGATTTTATAGGCAAGGGATCTTGAATCACATATGCTCAAGAAAATGCCTGCCAACAATATTCTTATTTCCCAAGGAATGAGAAATGGAAAATTAATTTTCATGCCTTCAAATTTCCCTATTATTCTCAGAGATATTGCAAATGATGCAAATCAATGCATATTTACATGCTGGTAATTTTTTTCCTAATTTTGTTAAGTGTTGGTGTTGTTTTGAAATAATTTTTTAAATATTAGGATTGCTATTTAGGTTAAAAGACAAAATTTATTGAAATTAATTATTTAGAAGGTTTTACACAATGACTTCAAGATGGCATACCATTTCACACCAAGATTTACAATGACTTCAAGATTGGCATAACATTTCATACCTAGATTTTTGTTGCACTAAAAAGAAGACTTTAAGGGCTATAAGTTATATTTCGGAAAAAATTTCAAATTCAACTTATTTCAAAGAGAAAATCTATGCACGTGATTTAGAATATTTTGGATGAATTTCTCTACATTTGTTTAGGACTTTTATATTTTTAGGGTCTTTGGTCTATAAAATAGGCAACGGTAATGGAGATTTATTATTGAATGAATTTTATGAAATTGTGAGCTGTTGAAAATTTTCTTGATCCTTTGTTCCGCCTAATATTTTTTCTTATGAAAATCAACTAGTTCATAGGCAACCAGTTTGCTGGATTTTAGTCCAGTTTTTGGTATAAGCTTTGGAATCAATTCCTTGTTAAATACAAACAGTTCTCTTCTTGTTTTCTCATTAGGCAAGTAGAGCACCCTTACTAGTAAAGGGAAAGCCGACATGGATGATATAAAACAATGAAAAGGCTAGCGCGCTGCAGATTTAGTCAAGGTTATCAAATGAAAACTGCAGTTTTTAGGATGTGCTATTTACATTACGTAAAATAGCAAGATATGGATGTTTTGGGATGATTCTATTTTTTTGCAGGTAGCCTTTTCATCAGACCAAATGAAAAAACCATAGGGATCTTCTCACTTACTAAGAGAAGATTGGTATGTCTTTTGTAGACCACTTAGAAGCCTTTTAAGAAGATTCAAACCTATTGATCATGCTTTTTTTCTGCCTTCTTTTTTTTACTGTATTGGTAATCACTACAGGACACATGCAAGTCACTCAGCCTATTGGAATAGAAGAATTTCTTATGCCATAACTTCCTGCTTTGCTCACATTCATATACCATACCGATGGAGAAGAGGACCGAAGGGGAACCTTGGTGGCTCAGAAACAAAGCTCGAGTGTTGGTTTGGCTGATGGCCCCTCAATTAAGCTATAGGAGTTTATAAGGAAGTAGATAAAATTACTCATGTTTAGGAAGCAATCTTCCAAGGCACCATTTGGGGTGCCAGAAGAAGCACAATGGGAGCTTGTGACTAACCCTATTCCTCTCATTGCGATTTGTTTGATTAATTAGGCTATTCATCCATAGTTGCTTACTACATCATTTCCTTTTTCTTTTCTTTTTGTGGGTACGTATGCGCTTCTTGATGTCACAATAATCTTGCGATAACAAAAGGGACCCTGAGTAGAGGTTATCATTTCAAGATCATTAGGTGTGATGTTGCCAAGGCTGCCCATAGAAACATATTATCACCAAGACACCTTCCATTCTTAAACATATGCACATAATCAAAATCTTAAGTGAAAGATCTTCTACACCAAAAACCAACCTAATATGATGATTTTTAAGATTTGAAGGAATAAGGTGGGTTGAATAAAAAATAATAGAAGAAAAAGAAAAAGGCTATATGATGAGATTTTTATTTTTTCAGAGTTCTAATGGAGTATTCTTAGGATAATTCTTTGTGGTTTAGGGTTTTCTATAAATATTGAGAAGAGTGATTCAATACAAAAAAAAATTATTTTATGAATTGCTTTGACAAATTCAAAGTTGTTTAACTGTGGATTACATAACCCATAGTTGTGAGATTCTACAACAATTCAATATGGATTCTTTCAACCTCTCTTTTTCTCTCTTAATCATTATTACTTTTTTCATTTAATTCAATCCTAAATTTCTTAAATCCTTTGGTTGTGCTACATCAGCAGACGTCAACCAATTTAGGGCTGTCAACTGGGCTGGGCCGGGCCGCGTCACGGTCTGCCCAAACTAGTAACATGTGCCCAATCTCAAAACTTGGTCCATTTTAAAATCATGGACTTTGGGCCAAGTTTGGCCACTCGAACTTTACTACTTTTCTTAAATTTGGGCTGATAATGGGCCATACTGCCCTCACGAAAGTTCATGAAACTATATTTGTTGGGCTATGCTATACCAATTTCAGACTAGGCCAGGTCCAATTATATTTCATTGCTATTTGGACTGAGCCGAGCTCACGCTAACAGTGAATCAGCCCAATCGTTAGCCGAATAAAACTTTGGACTTGAAAGATGAGCCCTAACTTGGCCCTACCTGAAGTTAGCATGGCCAAGCCCATCTATTTTTTGGGCCAACCAGGTCCGATTGACACCCTTATCGTCATTCTTTAATGAGACCACTCCCATGCATGTACGTCCTGTATATGGATTTGATAATATATGATAGTCGTAAACCATATATTTAATCTAGACTACTACCATTCTAGGCATTATCTATGAGAGGATAATTACAGAAACCAAAAATCAATATTTAAAGCCTGACCAGTTTTTCGCACAGTCAAGCTTCTGCATTTGTACCATATTCAAGAACTGTAGCCTCGGCTTGAAGGATTCCATGGCCCCGAGTGATGGTTGCTACAAACCGTCATACAAGCTGCTTCCATTACATCCTGTGAGATCCCATTGTTGCAAATGTTTGCAAATGCCCGCATATGCTTCATGCCATATTGAGTCAGTGACCCACAGTGGGATTCGAACAATCGAACCTGCGAGCCAAGATTCAATGATTTAGTGGTGAGAGTGTTAGGAACTAAACAAATAACAACTCCATCAAGGAATACAAAATAGATAACCAAATCAGGCGGTCTCTATTCCTATCATACATGAATCTAGAGTATGTATGTTATGAGATGGGACAGGGAAGCCTTCCCGTGCTAACCCATTAAAAATGGGTCATGGTAACCTCAAATGGATTCTATTCAAATTATCCTATATAAGAAATCTCCTATGGTACTAGAGTTGATTTGACACCCTTATGAAGCATACTGTTTGCTTTGCCTGGAATTGTTCAAGTCACCTTGCCTTAACCTTCTAAGTAACAATTAAAGATTAAAGAATAAAAGACCAGTTACCATTGCTTTCAAGCAACCCCAGTCATCTACCAAGGGCCGGCCAAATGGTCTCACAGCACCCAGGATGGAAGAACCTCTTTCTGGCCCAAAGATAAGATGTCCGATTGACTCTATGCTATCGTCAAGATGCTTTCTGTGCATCATCGTCTCCATGATTTGCTTCCAAATTTGTGTCTTTTTGGATCCATCCTCTGATTTTTTGTACTGTAACATAGGGAGACAACATGACAGTGTATGAGAATACATGACTTTCACTAAGAAAGAAAGTAAATTTAGGAAAAGAGATGCGCCCTCAGAAACAAAAAATTTTAAAAATGACAACCATAAATTTCATTTTAGATTGGTTTTCAATTTTGTAATGGTTCGCTATCCCATTAATTTATGTACCAAATAAAAATAAAACTAGAACTCCATGATTTGTATCAGTTCCCATGACATATAAAGATAAATTAGGTGATGCATGTAACGCCATCAGTCTTCCAAGGTTACCAGATTGACAGCAGGCTTAGAGAACTTGAAAATAATTTAGTCATGTCATGGAGCATGCTATCCAAACATCTACTCACTCAAGTCACAAGGTTTGAAGATAAGGTGATAGTCACATATACTCACCCTATGCCACAAGAAGTGAAGATCCGCATCTCTTTGGTTAACAACTCCCATATGGGTACCGGGGTGAAATTTATTTTGAGTGATATCCTCAGTAGCAGGGTCAAAACCCTGATACAGATAAAGCTTCTCTGCTTTAATGCTTTTGTTCCCATATTCCATCACGTGAGATCCAGCATTGTAAGTGTTGTAATTTGAAGTCCTGTCTTTTACCTGCCCAGACAAATGAAAACATATCCGCTTATCTAAACAATGACACATATTTGGATGTACATATCGAGAAATAACACCATTCCTATGGGATTAGTCCCAGAACAAAATAGTGCTCATCATACCGCCTGATATTGTTGTTGAATTGTTTCATTCTTTAAACTGTGGGTCTCACTGCACAAAATTAAGTAATAGAAAATAATTAAATCCAAATTTAAAGGCAAGATACATCTAGTTGCTATTAATAATTAAAACAAAAGAAGAAAAACATCAGATGTGAATATATTATGAAGGGGCTAATCCCCATCATCAATAAATTTTGATCATGTGTCTTTTCGAGCTAGGACAAAGCTACAAGGCTTTATTAGGCACCTAACCATGCAATGTGAAAAAAGTTCCTTTCCAAAAGCCTCAGCATCCTCACATCTTAACAACATTCTTAGATAATCCCTGTAATGTTGGTCCACATGCTTTGGACCATCTAAATGTTATATCACAACTTGGAGGTTGATAGCTTTGAAGTAGCACTGAACTATATTGTCGAAAGAATGCAATTGGACACTCAGACTACTAAATTTCAATGTTAAATCTGTGTGGGTCGGATGACAAGGCTCTAGAAGCTTTGGTTACTTGAACAGGTGACATAATTCCTTAGCAATATACCCGGTTGTAGTTGTTCACAATAGAATCTGACCCCAACAGAATGATCTTTCACAATCTTTTAGATAAATAGGGGCATAATGAGGGATTCCAACATACACAAAGTTTCAATGGTTTAATGATTAAATCATTGGATTTTTTCAATTGTTTCCTAGCAAAGATGACTTTTGAACCATGGGATCTTCTAGGTGATAAATTGGATGATCAAGATTTTCCATATGCATGCTTTTATGACTAGAGATGCATGATTCTTGGAAGTACCGAAATTCAAAAATCTTGGTAATAATGTGGAGAAAATAAAATAACACGTCCAAATTCTGACATCTATAGAGAATTATGTGAGAACTTGTAAATTACTGAAATTCATCAAGGAAAATAGGTAATTATTTAGACAAGCGTCAACAAAAAAGAACTAATTAAACACTCAATAAATTCAAGTTACTGGCTAAATTACATTTAATTATTCATAATCTTGTCCCATAAATTATCACTAGCTTTTCATACTAAGAAGGGGTGTAAAAGAGACCTGTCTTCCATCCACGCAACACTATACAAGTCTCCTAAGCAAGTGATGAATTCTGGAGGAGGAGAAGGTTCCATCCCTGGACAATATGTCCCCCAGCTGCTCTCCTCGGCATTTGATGCTGTTGTGACATATATATTCAAGTTTGCAGGCATCAAACCTTCAAAAACGCTTCCACTCTCACATGCTTCTACATACAAAATCTATGCATACACAGTGAAACATTGATGTTACAATAGGAATGTTAGATTTCTAAGGGCAAACAATACTAATCGCACCATTTCTTTGTAGCTTCCAGTTGCATGTTTCTTCTTCAAGACCTCAATGAAATCAGCAGCATAGAGGTAGGGCATATTAGGAATTCCTAAAAACAAATGGAATTCAAAATTAAATCATCGAGCACTAACGAATGTCTATCATCTAGAAAATCCTTTTAGAATGAATTGTGTATAATATGAACGGTGGGTTATTTTTCTTGTTTTTTATTTGTTGGTTGAATAAATGAAATGAAATAAAAACAGCTTTAGAATGAATTTTGGGCCTTGACACTGCATATGCAATTTGTGAATTACTCTAAAATTATGTCATTATGATCAATTATTAACCGTTTCATTTTTGTTTTAGGAGATCAGTGTCTGAATATTTTTTTAACAATCTCATTATGCTTTTCTCTCAATAAAATATATAATGCATCATGTTTAATAAAACATGAGAAATTAGAAACAAAAAACAATTATAAACATCTATTAATCATAATGAAACCAATTAATAATTGGCTACAGGATTCCCTCATTATCTTTGTTACTCAAGTCCTTGACAAACATTCAAGGTGAGAAACATGGAATGCTATTCAAGTCAATAATATTTCCACTTTGGATTTGTATAATTCATAACATGTCCATATACGAGCTAAAGTTGTAAAAGGAACAAAGAAAAGGGTCTTTACACTAACCAAGCACGCCTGGTCCTCCGTGATCTGAGTAGTATAGAAAGATTCGATCATTGGGTTTGCTATCAACGACTTTCCTGCTTCCACCTTGCACAGCACTCTTATCACCAAGAAGTACTGCATACAAATTCTTAGCAGTGACATTCTCTCCGGTGTAGTCCTACAACAGTAAAATGCTTCAGTGTGATAAATTTAAGGGAATAATAGCTTAAACATAACTCATAGAAAGAATCCTGCTTCAATCTCCATATTGGGTGTTGGAGAGAGAGAGAGAGATGAAATAAACACAAATATACAAGTGCTTAGGAAATTTCTAGAAGTTAGGGGTCGCTTTTCACACCTATGTATCACAATGTTTTCTACACTGTTTCCCTCTCTGGCAACAGTAGTTAGGATAGACCAAAGTCTATAATCATTAATAATTCAAATGAAATTTTTTGGCTTGGGACTTGAATGACATAATGTGTAAAGCATTTCAACCCAATAGTATATGCACATGCCCTATGAGACTGTACTTATAAACCCTATTCCATTGAAAATAGGTTAGAAGTAACTGGCCATTTTGCATATATTTCTTTTATAGAGGGCCACATGGAGTTCCTTGTGGAGACGATTAGCTAGGATGCAACACACTAGATTATTTTGTTCGATACACTATTTTTGGTCATTACATGATAGCATTATTAATAATAAATAAATAAAACCTCTATTACACACTATTGACCAAAGTATTGTTTCCCAAGCCTCACGTTGTTGATTGGTTCCAGATGTTTTTGAATGAATTGACTTCAAAATATATATATTTTAATATTTAAAATTAATAATTTTAATATAGAATCAATATGGAAGACGAGGATAAGAAATTTTATTACAAAATTTCTGAATTTCTCTAGACAGTTGAGATATCCCCAATCTTGACACCTCTAATTCTCACTTTTTTCTCTCTCTTTTCTTAGAGACACAACAAAAACTATTTTTCTCCCTACTCTAGCCATCCCATATGTATAGAGAGAAATCACAGATGTAGTGCGAGTGTTAGGGGAATAAGATCCCGTGCAGCCTCTCTTCTGACTGTGGGATCTACTTTATTATATTAATTTTAATTTCTCTACAATCCTAGGCCGACTATGAAAGAAGCTTCAGAAAATTTATAATTTAATTAACTTGATTAAATACTCTTATTAACTGAAAAACCTTCACTTTCACATATTACTATTATGTCTATTAACACATTAAAAATTAAACCCTAGAGATTACAGAATAATAAAAAAATCCCTACTAATTAATCCCTCCAATTACAAAATCCCATAACAGCCATTGTGAACAGAAGAACTTTACAATTATGCTTATGATTGATTATGATAACTCCCTTACATATTCATATCCAAATTTATTTGACACCTAGAAGCACTCTTTCTTTCTTTATTTTTTAAATTAATAATATTTACTATAAATAGATATTTAAAAATCACCTGTGAAACTCTTTATCAGATAAACACAAAATCCAAGTCCAATCTAATTACAGAATCTTTTCCCAAGTCAAGGTAGTAGATTTTTTATTGAGCCTCCATGCTCTCATAGTGTGAACATAAATTATCTCAAATGCCTATGATATAGATTAATGGGCATCATTGATTAACAAATCAAAGCAACTAAAGAAGTACATTTGATGACAAACCTCTCAAATTTGGGTATAATATAAAAACTTTAGAAAAATATTGCCTCAACATGATCCAATTCAGTGCATTGAGTAAATAATACACCCACAAGCAAGTTTAGTGTTCACTACTCAAAAATTGAGATATCAGCATCCTATCATATAAGAACCCTACATGTACCAACTATGTAATTAATATACCCAATCTTCCTCATATGATCTCATCATATTGATAGCAATAGTCATATTGATTTACCCAAACACATCTTATCTCATCTCATGAGACAATAACCATCCTCCAATAAATATCATGCATAAAAAGCTTAAACTCAATAATCAATTTCAATTCATTTATCAAATAATAGTAATAAATACAACTCCAAAAAGTTAGCAAGCTTCAAGACTATTGGTGCAACAGAAACAGCCCTGAAATTCCAAGTGATGGGATAAGGGCCTCAACCACTCACGATCAATGTAATAAAGAATCAAACAATACCAAAGAAATCAACAATTACATAAGACGAGTATTTTTACGTGATTTGATGATGTTCCTACATCCATAGGAGAGAATCAAAATTTTCATTAATATGATAATACAAAATCCGTACAAAGAAGTGTGTTTTCTAAAACCCCTACCTTTCCCCCTTGTACACCCTCTTTCTCACTCTTAAACCCTTGAAGAAAACCCACAAGAAATCCCCTTGCAGTTGCTACTCACATGCTCTACTCTTTCCTTTTTTTCCCTAATTTTAATTAGGGTTTTCCACTTCACGCTGTCATCAACGACTCCTAACATCCAATGAGTCTTTAACTCTATCAAGTGCCAACCGTTGGATCTTAAATGCTAGAAATAAATGCACAACTCAAGAAATCTCCACCTTGGTTTTATTTTCAGCCACATTGAAGATTTTATTATTGAACTTGGCTCCACTTATATTTTTGCTAAGACACAGAACTTGACATGTGCACCACACTCCACCTTGGAAAAAACCTACATTCTTCCTTCTTAGTAAAATTTGTACCATATATACCTAGAACGCACCTCTACCTCGAACCTAAATCATAACATGTTTGCTATCACCTCAAACAACCATTGGTCTTATAGAACCATTGCTACACATTTTATCAAATCAATTCGGCTATGACACCGTTTGACTCGATTGTAACATGGTCAATACACATGTGTAGTTACCCCGAGTCGAATCTCCTAGTTAACTCCAGAGAGGGACCTTGATTTATGATCCCTAATAGCAAAAACTATCTCACCATCATCTGTCACTCAACAACAGTATCCCCAGGTCGATAGGAAAAAGTTTCTCCTCAATGAATTAGGTTCACAAAATACTAGAATTGGACAAAAAAGGTGGGGAACAGGAGAACTATTCTTCTTCTTCTTCCCTTAGGCTGTGAAGCATGCTCCAGAGGAGATTGACCCTTCCTTGAGTCAATCCAGTCAAAAAGGGGAGGGCCCACTGTCTAGTCTACATCTTGAGAGTTTGAACCCCATCCCATTTCAACCAAAAATACAACATTTTCAAAGGAAACAAAACTTGGTTTTTACATGTTTTGAGTGACTATCCATCCTTACTTTTTCCCGATAACCATTATGAATAGGGCCCAGGGTGGAAGTCGGTTTCTTAGTTGGTTCAGTGGCTCCAGCTTCGAAGGGTCAACCTGGATTCAAATCTTTGCCCACACCAGAGCCAATCATTGCATTGGTGGCAAACCGATATTCTTAAGTTTGGAATGATCCTAACCATCTAATCAAAAAGCCTTCATAAAAACACACATGGACAATAGTCCAAAATCAAATGGGCTAAAGATCAAAGGGGTTGGTTGGAAGGTAAGAATAACATGATTGGCTGGTTGGTTTTTCACATAGGCGACATGATTATGGGGGTGTTTCACCTACAGAAAAAGGATAGTGCACTAGCTAGCTACTTATAGCCATTTTGAAGCCTACTAAAAACTATAGTGCACAATAACGAAAAAGCCATTGCTTGTTGCTTGCTAGAAGTTAGTCAACCAAAACGTATAAAAATTATATTGCAATTCCCACCTCCATGTATATTGTGTGTTTGCTCCAATCCAAGTCAACTGCCTTTCCTACCACTGAAGGAACTCGTGCCTTTGCCACTGGTGCTACTTCAATATATTATGGGTAAATTTTCACTTTTGTCTCATCAACACTTCTTAGTTTAAGGAGGGACTCCCTTCCAAACTTCTTAAAAGTATCATGGCACATAGGGATCTTTATAGTGTCTCGTAAGGAGCATTCCCTCACCTATAGGAAAGAGATGTTTGGAAGTAATGTTAGGCCTAGCTAGGCAACCGATGTGCCTTCTAAGTAAAGGCTTAGGCCTTGGTAGGGGTAGAGTCGAGCTAGCCTAGATATAGTCTTTCAGTCCCTCTCTGATGAACAATACTACTCATAACAAAGGTTGAGCTATATGTCACGTGACTTGCACTGATAAGGTAGCTGACTGGGCTTTCTCCTTGAATAAAGTAAATCCACTCACCTCATTAGTCAATCGAATTGGGTGGGCCCTTGCCCCATAATGTACAATGAAAG
This sequence comes from Platanus orientalis, assembly GCA_025762735.1. NCBI lineage: Eukaryota > Viridiplantae > Streptophyta > Magnoliopsida > Proteales > Platanaceae > Platanus > Platanus orientalis. Next base: position 2,789 of record JAOXJP010013771.1, on the reverse strand, counting down.
AGGTGGCCAGAGTCTTTTTTTACATCCCTTTTATATGATAGGCCCGGCCCCCTTCCCCCTATCCCATATGTTCAATTTAGGAGTGGGATCCGAACAAGTAGTAATGAGAGAAGGGATCCTACGCTAAACTTATTTCTATAAAATAGATGAAGGGCAAGCCATTTTAAGTTTTCTCATAGGGTAATGAAGCCTTTAATTACATACGAGCTCTCCAATGTGAAAAATAATTAGACAAAATTGAGGTAGTTCGTATTTACATCAATAATTTGGTGCTTGACCTCAAATATGTTATCTCCTTTGTCATTGAAAATGATTCAGTCCACTCGATTTAGCATGGCTCTTATGCTTGTGTGGAAATCAATTGGATGTTATTCCCTTCAGGTATCTTTGAAGCTTAAAGAGGCTGGCTATAGGCAGTATTCATCTTCGACTAAGGATTTCTATCCTCAATATATTGGTCTAGCTGCAAGCTTAGATCTAAAAGTGGAACAATTAGATGTTAAAATTGTTTTCCTTTATGGTGATCTGGATGGAAGAGAGTTATATGGAACAATCAGAAGGGTTTGAAGTGAAGGGTAAAAAACACTTGGTTTGCAAACTAAAAAAAAGCCTGTATGGGTTAAAACAAGCCCCCAGGACAATGGTTTAATAAGTTCATTTTCCTTTCAAGGTAAAGTGGTATATAACAAAGGGTTGGCCCATCTAAAGTCTGGTTCCTTCGTGAACGAAGCTCAAAATCATTAAGGGTTCATAGAATGAAGGGAGGGGGCTCAGCCCCATAGCCCCACTTTGTTGAATTACTCAAGAATCTTCTAAAACTGCCAATTCTCTTCTAGCTTGGGGTCTTCTTCCATAGCCAGAAAAAATAGTTGGAAGAATTAGGACTTTGTTTAGTCGCGATAGTGATGATGTCCCTGATTTGTGTTTTTCGGATAACATTTCTGATTTCAAAGTTAGCTCCAGGATTTGGGTGACTAATTTAGCTAGTTTAGTTATCACATTGGAAGACCCTACAGTTGTTACCTTCTAAAGGAGTGGCAACTTGCGCTCATAAAAGAAGCCCGCACCACCAACCAAAAGCCGCTCCTGTTGACCAAAGGAGTCTGCTTTGTTGTGGACCATTACCACCTGACCTGAGACTTGCACTTGAGGGATAGTTTATAGTGTTCTTAAGTGAGTAGTACTTCTTTTGGTAGTCTTATTCATAGTTCTAGCTTGAATTTGCAATCCTACAGTTTGCACACGTGTAAGTTTCTATAAACTTGGTTGAGCTTGATTTTCTTTTCTATGGACATGTTTTGTTGGATAAGATAAGGAGGACTGCCCTTCAAAGCCCCAACTACGAAAGATACCTTAGACAAGCACTTGTTATTCTGTGCATCCCGTTTTCAATTACCTGTTGAGATTAAAGGAATATCATTTATTATTGTATCCCTATCAGATGATACAAACCACTACTCTTTTCTCTCTTCTTGAGGACTAAACAACCACATGTAATTTTCATGGCTCCACCTATAGTTGAATACCTACAATCCATGAAATCAAACTACCCTAGGGATATTAAATTCTTTTGCATACTTAGGACATATGCCACACCACTCAAACTACGAACCACTCTATCAAACATCTTGATCTTCACCATCCTAACATCTGTGATGTCACAAGTGTACCCATCTCCCAAAGAAACAATACTTGTTTTCTTCTCTTAGAACATATCAAAATATTCTTTCCTAGAGTATATATGAATAGGACAACTTGAATCTAATATTTACTCATCATGAGAAAAAGTGTTTATACCTTTGGAGACTATAAGAGCATCTCTAATGTATTCCTCTGACAACGCTGTAATGAGACTGTTACTTTTCTTCTTGTCAGCACGTTTTAGACAATCCCTCTTCATGTGATCATATTCCTTGAAATGAAAACATTACACCTTTCCCTTTTCTCTAGACTTGGAACTAGACATACTATTCTTAGACATCTTAACAGAAGACCTTCCTTTGTATTTTTAAAGCTAGCCAACCAACCCAAAATCTTAACATCCTTAAAGATTTGGTCTCCTCTTAATCTCATTAAATATAAACGATGCAATGACGTCCTCAAGGTTTACTGTATCTTTTCTAAACAGTAATGTAATCACCAAGTTATATGAATCAAGAAGTGAGGTAATAAGTAAAAGAGTCTTGTCTTCTTCCTACACTTTGACATCAACTTTGTGCAGTTGATCCAAGAGTTGATTGAATAGATTTAAGTGTTTCAACAGATTCATACATTCCTCCATCTTCAACCTATACAATTTCCATTTTAGATATAACTTGTTAATAAGACTTTTTCCATATAGAGTTTCTCTAACCTCTCCCATAAAACCAATGTCAAATCTCTACCCATAACGTTAAATAGTATGTTATCCATAAGACAAAAGAATTGTGCTGACTGCCCTCATCTTTGTCTTGCCAGTCATCATCCTTCATCTCTTCGGACTTGCCTTTCTTTCCCTGGAACGTCTTGTACTAACACATCCGTCACCTTTATTTACCAAAGAGTGAAATTATCATTTCCATCAAATTTCTCATAAGAGAACTGACCAATGAAAGCCTTTATTGCCATCATGAATCCACCCAAGAATTTTAGAAAGTAACCATTTGAATAAAAAAATTTACTTACCGGTTTCTTCCTTTTTCCTCCCAAACATAAATCAAAAGCTCTGATACCAATTGTTGGTACCTTGAAATTCCACTTAATGGGATACAGGTTAAACTATTCATGATCAATGCAATAAAGAATAAAAC